>CM053791.1:520246249-520508749 GCA_028749045.1 Cupressus sempervirens
AGATAGGCACTTCAGCCAAATTGGTAAAGACTGGACTGGGAAGCTCAAATTAGAGGGAGTCTCTATTATAGAAAAAATTGGCAATGTTTTCATAAGATTAGAAACAAAGAAGGATAACATCTTAGCAATAGTATTACTTTGGCTGAAGAAAGAGTGAAGAGCAATGATTTTATCTCTCTTTTGAACATGATCATTCAAATGAAGGAAAAGGAAGCTATTGAAGGAAAAATCTTTCCAAAGGGGGACAAACCTCTATTTGAATGGCTTAAAAGCATGTAGTTCAAGTCAAAAATGATCTTAGCAGTAGAAAAATTACTTAAAGAAATAGAGGATAAAGTGAAGAAGACCCAAGATAGAGGATTTGAACTCATGAGGGGACTACATACATATTCATAGACTAGTGGCCAAGGGAAAGAACTCACTAGGATAAATGTCATGAAGGAGAGTTTCTCCAAAATTTTACATAGTTTGACTAATGTATCTTCTAGTAATCAAAATAGAGTTGCAAAACTCTAGAAACTTAGTGAATGCATACACATGGCCACGAAGAAATTTCCAAATCAATTGAATGTTCTGAAGGATTTGGCCAAGGAGCATTCTAAGTGGCCCTTGAGATACACCAACATACACATGCCTAGGCATGAAGAGCTAATCCCAATCATAGTTGCTGCTAAGCCCTATAGAACAAAAGTAGAAAAGGGGAAGAAGATGAAGTGATTCACATTCCACCTCCTTTTCATTTTCTTATGTAATTATTGCAATATGAAAAAGTAGTTTCTTGCCATTTGTCATTCTTTGAGAAGATGAACCAATTGAACTTCTATCATAATGGTCATCTCAGAATCCTATATGTATGAAATTGAAAGATTAATAAAAGGTCAGTGAATTTTTTGTGTGAAGTACTTGATGTTGTAGAGTCAATTGAATGGTATTTTGTATCAACTATTTTCTATTCCATTTATGTTAGTTGTTAGTTATATGTTTTCTCTTTTATCTAGATTGAAGCAAGGGAAGAATAGAGTTTCATTCCCCTATTTTGAGGTAGTGAATGGGTGTAATAAATAGTGTCATTGCATGTTCAAAGAGGAATCTTTTAAACATTTTTTCCCCTTTTAGTTAACTTCTTCTTCACTCTAGTTTAGACTCTAGTTAATTTAGTTTAGTATTAGTTGTTATGCTATTTTAATTCATTAAGCTTTGTGAGTTCATAAGATGTGTGGGTTCATGAACTTAATCAATTCTTCAAAAATCTTTTTCTACCTAAGTTAGATCCTATGTAGGTCTGGCTCGATTTTACCTCTTCTATTCTTGTGTCAAGAACCCACCCCCATAGTAGTTTTAGGAATAAAACATGATTCATTACAAATCCACCATAGGGATTTGTATCTATTAATTTAGAGAAAAGCCTATCTATCCAGAAGTGGCTTTTCAACTGCTTGTAGTTAGATATTGTTCATAATTTGGGTATTCAAGAGTCATAATTTAAAAAAAAAACAAATTTGTTTACCAACACACACCTATGCCAAGAATCTAAAAGTCATACCCAAGAATCTAGTGCACAAATGAGACATAGGTAAATTGGTCAAATGAAAAGTAAATAAAATTAAATAGTTGAGAAATTCCCTTTTTGGTGTTAGTTTTGAACATAAATTGATTGCATAACAATGCACATAACATTTCACTACAACCTTTATATCCTATCATAGAACCTACACATGATGAAGGCCATAATGTGCATCATAGTGCTGGAGGTATTGATTCTCTATTGGAAATTAATTACATGATTATGAATACAATTTAACATCTTCAATTGTAATTTGATGTGTAACCTTTTTTGAATATTTTAGAGCATGTTGGATATCATGGCAAATGAGTGGAGCATGTTCCAATTGTTCATCATGTTGACATCGTAGAAGATCAAAATGTCAATGTACATGATGTGGCAATGTCAAGTAAGAAAAATGCATGTTATGTTGTACTAGTTAATTAAATACTTGTTGTTGGATACAATTGTCTAATTTTATGTTGTCTTTGATGTTACACAAATGTCATATCAGTTGCTAGTCAGTGCTTACTGAGATCACTTGGTTAGCAAGGCAATTTTTCTTATCTATTGAGCATTCCTAGAGATTACTCTATGAAGGAAGTTTCTACTAAGATCACTCAGGCATCGAAGGAAATTATGGTAGAAAGCAGTGTTAATTGAGTTCTCATAGTTAACAAAGGAAAGTTGGTTAGAGTTAGTGGTCATCGAGTTCACTCGGTTGCCAAAGGATTTTGTAAATTTTTAGTATTAACCAAGCTTCTATTGGTTAACACAAGAAATCATTTTAGGAAGAGTATTTACTGAGCAAGATCAACCAATGACAGATTTTGTTGATTTGGGATATGAAGTTTAATTGTTTCAAGTATTGATTCTAGCCGACTACGGTAATTTTTATTAGTCATTTTTAGTTGTAATTGAGCTGACTTGATAATTTTTATGGTATAAATATAAGGTCAAGTTGAGATTCTAATGTATGTAAGAGAATGCAAGTGTATTGATTGATTGAGAAGGAAAGTGTGTGAGTGAACTTGAAGGATGGTTAGATATCCTTATGGAGTAGTAAAGTAATATTTGATTAGGAAGGATCTAGTGTGAAGCAGAATAAAGATCTATAGTCAGCAATTCAATTGCATCTCATTTAGGTCATTTCATTTTTACTTTCTTACTATTGTAGCAGTGATTCCAAATCTCTTAACAGAGTTGGTTTAACAACCAGTTGTAAATCTTCTAACAAGGTGACAATTCCATTGAATTGTTTTAAGACCTCTTGCAAGGCCACTCCTAATAGGGTGATTAAATCCTCTAACAAGGTCACACCTAACAATGTGTTTTTGTAACCTTTAGCTAGGTTGGCTCCTAATAGGGCTCACTTTAGAAGAGTAAAAAATAGTAACTAGTTACATTGGTAGTTTTTCCCATATTGGGTTTCCATGTTAAATCCTAGTGTCTCATCTATTCATGTTATTTCTTTTATGTTTTCAAGTTAATCATTGTGAATGTTTAAGATCAAAAATAAGTAAATCACACTACTTTTACCAAGTTATAGCAATTTTTGTGTGTTTACCAAATAAAAGCAGTAATTAGTTTTATTGTTAACATCCAACAGATCTAAAATATTTTTGTGGTAACTAATTTAGCCCCCCTCTCAGTTACTCCATCTATATTTCCAAAAATTGGTATTAGAGCTTTTAGTGCTTGTAGGAAAGGTTTCAAGGACCTAAGCTAAAGATTAGGATGTCTTACAGAAGAGAAATTCCAAAGCTTAATAAAGATAAATTTTTAGCATGGTAGAGACTCATGAGACTTCATCTGGCTTCCATTGGTGATTCAGGATGCAAATATCTTAATGAAGAATAGACAACTCCCACTAGTACATTATCTATTGGTGGAATTGGTAAGAAAAGGAACCATAACACTATGATGATAGATATTGCATCTACCCTTAGCTATGAAGAATTTGATGATATCAAGGACTACAAAACCACCTTTGAAATGTGGAACAAGCTAAAGGATACCTATGGTGGTGATGACAATGTGAGGAGAGCCAAAGTAGAAAGCCTTAAAAGATAATTTGATCATATGAGAATGAGAGAAGATGAAAATATTGTTAAATATGTGGAAAGAATCAAAGCAAGTGTCAATGCAATCAAAGCTTCTAGAGGAGATGTCAAAGAAGAAACTGTTGTAAGTAAAGTTCTTAGAACATTGCTTCCTATCTATGCAATTAGAGTATCTGGTATTCAAGAAAGAAAGTGTGAAACAAATCATAAGATAACTTTGGATACCTTAGTAGGAAGATTGACAGCTTTTGAGCTAGACAACTATGCCAATTATGTTCTAGCTTCTAAGAATATTGAATCTGCATTTGAGGCCAAGCTTTCACTTAAGGAGAAAGGAAAGAAAATAAAGGACATTAAGTCAGAAAGTGAAGAATAATTAGAGGAAAGTTCTGATAGTGACCTTGAAGTTGTTGAAGCTCTACTTGTAAGGAAATATTCTAGAGATAGAGGAAAATATAAAGGTAAAGTTTCCCTAATCTATTTTTCATGTGAAGAAATTGGCCATATTGTTGCCAAGTGCCCAAACAAAGAAAGAAAGGATGAGAAGAAAGGTCACAATTGCAATGGGAAGAAAGATTTTAGAAATAAAAAATCATTCAAGGACAAAGGTAAGAAGACATGTTTTATGCCTAAAGATTCTGATAATAATAAAGATGAAATAGTTTACATTGCTATAAAAGATGAATCTGATGATGAAGAAGATAAGATGGAACTTATCTCTCATGTGAGAAAAAATGATACATGGATCATAGATAGTGGATGTTCACATCATATGACTAGAGATAAAACAAAGTTTGAACACTTTGAAGATAATGATGGTGGTAGTGTAAGGTTTAAAAATAATGAACCTCGTTGCACAAAAGGGAGAGGTAGAATCTCATTAACCAAAGAACTTGTGACAATGCCTATTGGGTTGAAGGACTAAAACATAATCTACTGAGTGTGGTACAACTAATCAACATTGTATTTATGATGGAATTCTTGCATGACAAAGAAAAACTATTGGATGACAAAGGAAAACTAATTGGATCAGGTGATCAAACAAAAGGTAACCTATTTTATCTTGATCTTGGTGAGTGCTCATGTTTTATTACTCAAGTTGAAGAAAGTTAGTTATGGCATAGAAGGTTATGTCATGTAAATTTTGATAACATGGTGAAAATAAGAAATTTCAAGAAAGTAAGAGGCATTCCTACTTTGAAGAAACTTGATGTTGGTCAATGCAAGAATTCTTAGATTGGCAAAATGGGAAAGACTAGTTTTAAAAGCAAAAACTATCAGTCTAAAGATATCTTGAAAATTGTGCATACTGATTTGTGTGGACCTATTGGAATAGAAAGCTATAGTGGAGAAAAATTATTTATTCTTTTTGTTGATGACTACTCTAGAATGATGATTGTTATGTATCTAAGAGGGAAGTTAGAAGAATTTGAGAAATTCAAATGGTATTTGGAAAGAGTGGAAAAAGAAATAGGGAAAAGAAAAAAATGATTAAGATCAAATAGAGGTCGTGAATTCATCTCCAATGAATTCAAAAACTTTTGCATTGAAAGAGAAATCAAAATACAGGTATTAGCCCTTGGAGCTCCCAAGCAGAATGGAATAGCTAAAAGAAGAAGTAGATCTATCATGGATTGTGCAAGGACTTTAATGATTGAAAAGAAAATTGCTATCAAATACTAGAAGGAAACTATTAGCATTGTAGTTCATACCTTGAACTAAGTACAGTTGAAGAAGGACTCATATAAAATTCCCAATGAGTTATGGTATGGCTATAAACCCAATGTAAGTTACCTAAAAGTATTTAGAAGTAAATGTTATATCTTGAAAGAATCTCAAAAAAGAAAATTTAATGTGAAAGGTGATGAAGGTATATTCTTAGGTTATTCTTGCAAAAGTAAGGCATATAGATGTTTAAATTTGTCTACTTACAAAATCATAGAAAGTGCACATGTGAGAATTGATGAGTTTGCAGAAAGGACTGAAGAAGAAAGCAAAAAGGAACCAAAGGATTATAGGAGATTTGTTTACATCAAACTTGATACATTTCCAAACACATCTATCAATAAGGAGACTTCTACTCCTAAGTCTTCTTTAGTCACTAAGTTGTAAGAAGTTCAAACTGAGTCACAAGGACCCGAGTCACATTTTGAAGCTACCAAGCTAATGCCTACCGAGTCTAAGCAACCAAAACCAAAAGTTGAAGTTCAAGAGGATGAAAATGAAATTCATTCAAAAGGTGAGGAACCTATATTATCCAAGTACATCAAGAGGCATCATGCACTAGACTAGATTATTGGAGATAAATTAGAAGGTACTATGACAAGAAGTAAGCTAAAAGGTACATATTTACTTGCTGATTTTGAACCTAGAAATGTCAAAGATGCATTGGAAAATGAAAGTTGGATTGAGACTATGAATGAAGAAATAGAGCAAATAGAGAAGAAAAAAACCTCAACTCTTGTACCTAGGCCTAAAGACAAAAATGTGATTGGAGCAAAATGGGTATTCATGATCAAGTTGAATGAAGATGGTAAAGTATCAAAAAATAAAGCTAGATTGGTGTGTAAAGGATACTCTCAAGAAGAAGGTATTGATTATGGTAAGAATTTTGCTCCTATTGTAATACTGGAAGGTGTCAAGACCTTACTTGCATATACAACACATAATGATTTAAGGTATATCAGATGGATGTTAAATTTGCATTTCTTAATGGTATTCTTGATGAAGAAGTCTATATTGAACAACTAGAAGGATTTGTTGATCTAGACAAAAGGGAACTGGTCTAAAAATTACACAAAGCATTGTATGGTCTGAAATAAGCTCCTAGAGCATGGTATGAGAGGTTGTACAACTACCTTATATAGATTGATGTCTAGAGAACTAATGATAATAGTAGTTTATACATCAAGGAAGGACTAGATAACAAGATTGTTTTGGTAGAAATATTTGTGGATGATACTTTATTTATAGGGAATGATGATATATGCAAAGAATTTTTAGAGGAAATGAACAAAGAATTTGAAATGTCTATTTTTGGTGAGATTAAGTTCTTTGTTGGTCTTCAGATATAGTAGAGCAAGAATGGTATCTACATCACCCAGTCTAAAGATATCAAGGAGATACTCAAGAAGTTTGGTATGGAAGATTAGAAATCAATTGGAACACCCATATGTACTGAAGTAAAGCTTACCAAAGATGATGATTCAAAAGAAGTAGATCAGACTTTATATAGATCAATGATTGGAAAATTATAATATATAGTTCATACAAGGCCTGGTATTGCTCTTGTAGTTGGTATTGTGGCAAGATTCTTAGCAAAACCTAGAGAAAATCATATGATGGCAATCAAAAGAATTTTAAGATATTTGAAAGGTACTGAAGACTATGGCTTATGGTATAAACTTGGAGGAAATCTAGACTTAAAAGTATTTACTAATGTTGATTGGGAAGGAAATATTGATGACAAAAAGAGTACAAGTGATGGAGCATTCTTTCTTTGTAAAAGGTTGATATCTTGGACAAGTAAAAAGAAAAACTGCATATCCCAATCCATAGTAGAAGTAGAATATGTTGCAGTAGCAGTGAACTATTCTAATATTGTTTGGTTTAAACAATTGTTGGAAGGCATGAAGGTTGAGATCAAAGAACCAATTTTCATGTTTTGTGATAATACAAGTGTAATTGACATATCAAAGAATCCAGTGATGCACTCCAAAACCAAGCATATTGCTATAAAATATCATTTTGTCAGAGAATTGGTGTAGGATAACAAAATCAGATTGGAATATGTCCATACAAAAGAATAGATTTCAAACATATTTACCAAGCCATTACCTAAGGATGCACTCTTGTATCTAATAGGTAAGTTAGGGGTCATTCCCCTATCTGAAGCTCACTAAAATAAAGTTATAGTGATGCATCAATAGGAACCAAGTTGAAGATCTATCAGTTGATGTAGCATAGTTAAGAGAACATTGCATATGAATTAGTACTCAACGTACATTGATACTCATTTGGTATGTATTGTCAAAGAGGGAGAGTTTATTGTCATATCTTTCTAAAAAAAATTTGAGAAAGATGCTATGTGATTCCTTCACAGAGGGAGATTACTACATTAGAGAAGTTTGTGGTATAAAATCTAAGAGGAAGAAACTTTCTGTTAGAGAAAGCCTTGTTTTCAAATTTCACTGTGCTATGACGTGTTGTGTTACCATCATTGCCAGAGAGGGAAATTGTTGGATCTAATTCTCTAATTTTGTGTTGTCTTTGATGTTACACAAATGTCATATCAGTTGTCAACCAATGCTTACTGAGCTCACTTGGTTAGTAAGGCAATTTTCCTTGTCTACCAAGCATTCTTGGAGATTGCTCTATGAAGGTAGTGTCTATTGAGCTCACTTAGGCATCGAACGAAATTATGCCAAAAAGGAAGTGTTAACCAAGTTCTCATGGTTAACAAAAGAAAGTTGGTTAGAGTCAGTGCTCACCAACTTCACTCAGTTGCCAAAGGATTTTACAAGTTCACAGTATTAACCAAGCTTCTATTGGTTAACATAAGAAATCATTTTAGGATCAGTATTTATCGAGCAGGGTTGGCCAATGAAGGATTTTGTTGATTTGGGATATGAAGTTTAATTGTTTCAAGTATTGATTCCAGCTAGCTATGGTAATGTTTATTGGTCATTTTAAGTTGTAATTGAGCCAACTTGATAATTTTTATGGTATAAATATAAGGTCAAGTTGAGATTCTAATGTATGTGAGAGAATGCAAGTGTATTGATTGATTGGGAAGGAAAGTGTGTGAGCAAACTTGAAGGATGGTCAGATACCCTTGTGGAGTAGCAAAGTAATATTCAATCAAGAAGGATCTAGTGTGAAGTGGAACAAAGATCTATAATCAGCAATTCATTTGCATCTCATTCAGGTCATTTCATTGTTACTTTCTTACAATTGTAGTAGTGATTCCAAATCTCTTAATAGAGTTGGTTTAACAACTAGCTATAAATCCTCTAACAAGGTGATAGTTCCATTTAATTGTTTTAAGGCCTCTTGCAAGGCCACTCCTAACAACGTGCTTAAACCCTCTAACAAGGTCACACCTAATAGTGTGTTTTGTAACCTTTAACTAGGTTGGCTCCTAATAGGGCTTACTTCATAAGAGTGAAAAATAGTAACTAGTTACATTGGTGGTTTTTCCCATATTAGGTTTTCATGTTAAATCCTAGTGTCTCATGTGTTAATGTTATTTCTTTTATGTTTTCAAGTTAATCATTGTGAATGTTTAAGATCAAAAATAAGTAAATCATACTACTTTTACCAAGTTACAACAATTTTTGTGTGTTTAATGAATAACAACATCAATCAATTTTTTTGTTAACATCCAAGGGATCTGAAATATTTTTGTGGTAAATGATTCATCCCCCCTCTTAGTTACTCTATTTATATTTTCAACACTTGTAATAGTTAAAAAAATAAAAACAATATGCCAAATTAACCCATTTACTTGTTCTTGCAATAGAGCCTTCTTTAGTGCAACAACCTCCTACTCCTCAAAATAGGAGGAGGCATCAGAATTTGACATTACATGTACCAAAAGAGGAGGAGAATGAGGAAGACATTGATGCTTCTATTAATCTTTTTCTTAAGAGAACTAAGAAGAACAAAAAGAAGAAATGATTTTTTAGAAATGCTCTTTGATAAACCTTGTTTGATAAACTTTGTTAAACAATGAAAGAACACTGTTTTAAGTAATTATCTATGAATTTTGTGTATTAATATTGATTTTTATTTCATGTTAATGAATATTGTTATGCATTAATGAAATCTTGATTAGTATTGTGTATTAATGAATGTTATGTGAATGTATTGATTGAATGTTACAATTCATAAATGGATGAATGAATGAATGAAGCATGTAATTAAATCATAATGGAGAATTTAGATCGATGTAACTAGATGAAGATTTACATACCAAGCATATCTTCATAACTAGCTAATAGTTTCTTTTCTTTGAGATAGAGTTCTATGTCCATTCCTTTATCAATCACTACCATTTTAGGCTCCTCAATTTCCTACTCTATTCTTTCTTTTGCTTCAAAACTGTTATCAAAGTAGCAATTTATTCTTGATCATCTTGAGCTTAGTTACCAAGCAATATAATTTTGATCCTTATACCTCTGCTTCCTTCAACTACTATTCTATTGTAATCCTCAATGATATTCAGCTAAATTGTAAAGTGGTTTGAACTAGATTGAGGGAGGATATGGACTGATTTAGTATATTGAAATCAAATTTTATTGAGATTCTTTGGTGATTCTTCACTATTTTTCTCTAGGATTCATTATAATATTGAATTCACCACCTATAATAAAAATATAAACTCATTATAGCATTGAATTAATTATAGCATTAAATTTAAAACTTGCAATATTTTTGTTATAAAATAAAATCATTTCGAACACATGCTTACACCAACCTTCCTACAAGGAACTGGGTGAGCATTTTTTGTTGGTGGATTTAGGTTGTCTATATAATGTATTGGCTTCTATACTAGCTTCATACATACAAGAAAACTCTAGTAAGATTTTTATTTCTATTGAGAAATCCCTTCTTTTCCAAGCACAAAATTTTAATATTTAGATGCTTGTGAGAGCTAGGAAACTAACTAATAAGTACTACAAATGCAATTCTTTCTTTCATTCAATTGTATTAAGGAACTTAGTGAAAATTTCTTGTATTACACTCTTGGAGATGGTGACCCCAAAAATTTGCAAACTCAAGATTTGGAATGTAAAGTTACAATTTATTAAACAATTTTTTTTTTTTTAATAATTTTTTTTTTTTTTTGGCAACCATTTTTTAACCTGTCTTGACATTTGATGTAAGGAGGATGTGTTAATACATTCTTATAATCACTCTTCCATTAAAATGATAACTGAGAACTATTTCATTGTTAATATTATTCTAAGTACCATTGTTGCATCATTTGTAAAAATGCAATTAATTTTTATGCTTCAACTATTTAAGGGGTTTTAAAAAATTTCTTCTCTGATAGTGTCAAATATGGTAACTTTCTCTTTTGGGATGATCAATTTTGTGATAGTTTTTAGCATTGACATTTCATATCATACAAGATGTCTCAAGTACATAATGAGAAAAGGCATTCTAATTCTAAATCATGTACTATGATAAGAATTGGTACTAAAAACTTGTTAGAAATAATAGTCCATCAAGATAACTAGGGCGGGGGGGTGTGAATCAGTTATCCAACTAAAACATTTATCAACCTTAATTAATCTTAACCATGTAATCAAATTAAATAGAAACCATAACAAGATGCACATATACAATTATACTAAATTTGTTAACTAGGGAAACCCTTGATTAGAGGGAAAACCCCTATGGGAATGATGCCCACAAAGATATAATAATATATCTATCCCTTGTTAGAGGATGGACCATGTTAGCAGTCTATAAACACATTTAGTACATAATAGTCCCTATTAGGATATTTTGAATCCCTATTAGAAGATTCCAACCTTGTTAGGAGTTGTAGAAAGTAGAAGGACCCACTATCCAAATAGCTTCTAGGGCAAGACCACTGAATTTCACTATCCAACTTATCTCTGAACTATTCCTTGCAAAATAATTGTTCATACTATGCTTTATGCTCTTTCCTCTATCCTATAAACCCAACTAATCATTGTCAAACCTTGTAGACTAGGTCACAAACCTCAAATCCAAATACCAACCTTAGATCTCAAAATAAAACCTCAACAATGAAGTTTTCTCCAACTTCTCTCTGTTCTACTTATCTTCACATATCAACCTAATTACTTAGCATTCATATCTTTTTCTCCTCTTTTATGCTCTTTGCACTTGCTTGTATAACAAAGGAAAATTACCTTCATTTATACTGAGTCCATAAAACAATTCCCTTGAGTCATCTATTGCACCTTCTCAATTAATTATTATAGGACCTCATTAAGAACATGTTTTACTTAGAGATAACTTCAATCTATCACCCTGTAACTTGAATAAATTTATGTATGTGTAATATTTTGATGAGTGAGCTTAGCCATGTCAACTCCAGCATGTCTTCTACATGCCTTTAACCTTGCTTCTCTGAATAACAACTCTACTAAGAGATATAACACATTTAGCAGAACATGCTTCTGTAAACTCCATCTTTGAATAGTCTTCACTAAAACTTGCATAACTTCTTCCAAACTTAATATTTTTTACACCTAAGGCTAACTTCATATACTAGACACTTAGTAGTATCTACCATTAACCTCATTAGTGAATTTACTCAATGATCTGTCTGTACCAACTTAATCTTTACTGCTATTCTTCTATCAGATACCATAGAAAAAGGCTATGATGACATCAATAACAAACACAATCATGAATGTAACATATCATCATGATATTGATCTAATCATGTTTCTACAATGCTCTCCCATAATCATCAGCATTCATGCTTCCAACAATCCTCCCCTTTGGCATTTATGGCAACATAGATGAAAAACATCTAGTTCCAAAAATACCAACTGTTAAAGACTATTATCCTTTTTTTTCAAATCCTCTACATCAATCATACTAGCTTCTATGTTTCATTAACCTTATTACTAACATCAATTTTTTACATGCTTCTCCCCCATTGATATACTTCAATGTTCTCTGTAACTTCTCTCATGTATCAAAATGTTTTTCATGCTGTAATCTCCCCCCCATTGATATCAATGACAAGGGTTTCAACAACCATCTATGATTGCATCCTACCAATCTCTAAAACAACTATCTCTAACCTACTCAAGTGTCCAAAGACAATGTTCAAAATAACATCTATCAAGAGTCCTAGATGACTCTATCCATCATAGATACTCCCCCATGTAGGAAGCATCAACATTTAGTCCAAACAAACAATAGTGCTCTGTACCTCTGGACTGATTCACTGTTGCATCATCTAATCTGATGTAGGTAGGGCATAATCCCTAGCATACCTTGCAAACACTTAAAAGTATCTTTGGGAAGAGGCTTAGTGAAAATATCTACAATCTACCCTTTGGTGCTTACATACTCCAATTTGATTTCCTTTTCCATAACTTTTTCTCTAAACATGTGATATTTAATAGAAATGTGCTTAGTCTTAGAATGCAACACTAGATTCTTAGACATATTCATTGTGCTTTTGTTATCGCAATGTATGATAGTGATTTTATTAAATTCTATCCTTATATCCTTCAACATCTGCTTCATCCAGACAACTTGATTACAATTTTTTGCTACTGCAACATATTCTACCTCTGTTGTACTCTATAAGGTAAATCCTACTTCTTGCTTAACCAAGAAACTAATCTTCCTCCAAGAAAAAATTCTCTACAACTGGTTCTCTTTATGTCATCCATACTACCTACCTAATCAACATCAGTATAAGCATATAAAGTTAAATCATTAGATCTACATACCATAATTTGAACTCTGGTGTTCCCTTCAAATATCTAAATATCCTCTTAATTGCTGCATAATGTGCTTCTTTAGGGTCAGCTTGAAATATTACAAAAATTCCAACTATATTTTCTCTATCTAGCCTTGTGTGAGTCAGATATTGCAATTCTTCAATAATAGATCTATACTTCTGCTCAACAGTAGGTGTCTCATCCTTTGTAGATAAATTATGTCCAATTATCATAGGTGTTGTAACTAGTTTACATGTTTCTAAACCAAACCTTTTCAATAGATCTTTCAAATACTTATTCTAAGAAATAAAGATTCCTTCTTTATCCTACATAATCTAGAATTCTAGAAAGTATTTCATTTCTATTGGAATTACAAAAGGAAATGTAAACTTCTAAGGGGGGGGGGGGGGGGTGGGTGAATCAGTAGTTTAAACTTGGACCCATTAAAATTTCACCACACATCTATCACATGCATTCAATGAGTAAGCTAAAATAACATGTAAAGTGATTACCTAGAAACCCTCCAAGTGAGAAGGTGGAATCAAGGTGGGGATGACACCCACAAATCTTCACTACTATAGTAATAAAGTGTATCCAATGAAGGTTACAATTTTTTGACCATGAAACATGATCTACCCTATAAAAGGTATGCCCTATTAAAGGCTTACAAAGACTATTAGGTCTCACCTTGTTATAGGATTTCAACACCCTATTAGAAGTGTGCCTTGTTCAAGGATTTTAACCTACAACTAAGTAAGCACTCTATTAAAGAATTTCATATAGCCTATTAGGACTACTCTATTAAGAGATTTGACTAAAATCACTTGTTAAAATGTCTTGCAATAGATCCTATAGTTGGCACTTTCTTAATAATAGATCACCTCTAAACAATGTCTTCTTGATCCTTCTTGATCAAATGTCTCAATATTTTATCCTTTTCTCTATCCTCTATTCGTCTCTAACTCATTCTACAATTCACTCTTTCTTCATAACTTCTAAGTCACCTTGAATGCTTTGCATGCCAACTATCTTCTTTGCTCCTTCAATTCCTTACACACTCATATTAGTTTAGGTTTTCATCCTCCTTAAGAAGACTTTGGTAGCTTAGGTTTAGGTATAAATCTATAATTGAGATTCATCCATTTTGTTGCGTAATTCTTCCCTTTTTCTAATTGGCTACTTGTAATTGCATAGGGAATCCACTTAGAGATTTGTCCATATCTCCAAAATATCAAAATACAATCTTAAGTTAGTTCAAAAATGGTTTAAATAGTTGTTTGTGCCATTACAAACAAATATGTCAAAATTGTGTCACTTGGCATATGAAGTCTTTGATACTCAGCATGTATTGATCTTTATACTATGATTCGACACCTACATCAAGCTTGGCATCTACTATTTACTCAGCTCCTAAATCACTTAGCATGGTCTATCTTCTTGGCACTTGAGTGACTCAGCACATGAGTGGCTCAACACTCACTATAACTCAGCATGGTCTAATATTTACATGTTGTACTCAACATGTATTACTAATTTGACATGAACTAAGTAAATGGCTTAAGTGTGTTGACACTCACTTGTCAAAACCAATCTAAGATCAACAATCTCCCCCTTTGATATGAGTATCAAAAGCACTTGAATATACATTATCATCCTTAATCTCTCAAGCATAAAACATCCATGACTCGACTTATATACAAATCTTCAAAAATTCAAAATTTTTTAATAACTTAGATACCTCAAAATTTGATAACTCCCCCTAAGTTGATATGTCTGTGTTGTAACCAAAGTTTTGTGCTTCCTTTGAGTAAATGTGTCTCTACTAATATACTTTGACTTCAATGCACTATTTTCTTTTGTGCTCTTCCTTAGTTGACATCTCTCCCATTTTTTTCTTTCTCTACTTTTATTTCTCTCCCAAAAATGTAACTATATACCTCTTTGCTTATACTCCCCCTATCTTATTTTCTCCCCCTTTTTGAGACTTATGTCAAATGGGCTATACACCAACTGTGTGTTTGTCTAAAAAAGATTTGTGGACATCCAATATGATCTTGAGGGCTGCATCCCAATTATCACATGCAACATCCAATGACTTAATTTAGATTGCAAGATCAACAACAAGGTGGACTAGACCATCTAAAGTAGAAAGATTGGGGTCTTTCTTCAGTAGAGTTTTAGCATAGCCTAGCTCCTTGTGCAATATTTCCATGTGTGGGGCGAGGGTTGCTTCTATGCTTTTCAATTTGGCTCTTATGTTAGCCTCATCTGCTATCAATACAACTAACTAACTTTGTGTTTGAAGTAGTGTTCTAAAATGCTTCTCACTCTAAGCTATATTTTTTGATAGTCTTCCACCTAATGCAGATATTTAGCTTTCCAGACTCAAAATGTGACTCTTGGTCTCTTGAGTGAAGAGTGCTGGATTGCATAGTTTTGTGTATAATGAGAATATGTTCTCAAGTACCTTCTTCACATCCTCAACTTTAGTTTCTAATGCAACTTGTTGTAGTGCTATTTCACCAAATATTTTCTCATTCACTTTATTTTGGAACTTCTTTTTTGACTATTCTAAAAGTTTGGCATTTGTATCAAGGTCTTCATTACTAACCTTCTCCACTATATTTTTCAGTTTTTCTATGAGTGGCTTGGTCTCTTCAAGAGTTGGTAGACTAAATGCATCTAGAAAGATGTCCTTGATGTCTTGAAGTGATCACTTCTACCTATGTTCTCTCCTAAGCTTTTCTTGATGTGGTTTCCTTTCTAAGGCCTACTGCAATATGCCTATTTGTTCTAATGTCATAGTATCATAATCATATTTTGGTATAATAGTTTCTTCATCAAGGCTTATATCTCCATAATAAATTACCTTTTCAAACTTTGATGAACTTGGGCTTTGCACTGAGATTTACAATGCAATAGCTTCTATGCTTAGCTTCTCAAGAGTTTGTGTAGAAGAAGTGTTAGATGTTGGTAAAGCTATGACTGCTTGAATGGCTAGTTGTTTCTTCACCTTAGGTGTTACCTCCCTCTCTTTAAGCTTGTCCTAGTCTACTACTATGACTAGACTAGCACCTTATCCTTGTGTTGTAGGTGCAGATAAGTCCATTTGACCTATTTCTTTTTGTCCTATAGGGATGTCTTTCTCTTCTATTATTTCCTTCTCACTTGTATCAACCTTGGTAGATGTAACTTCAGTCATTCAGACCAAAGTTTGTACATTAGTAATTGAAGGGATGATGGAAGGTGGTTCTTATGGATTCAACTTTTCACTTGTAACATGAATTATTGACTTTTGTAGTTTATCTACACTTACCAAAATAGGATTTTCACAAATTTTGGCCTACAATGTAGATTGATCTAGTATTTTCTTCAAGTCTTCTATAGTAAGAGGATTGATATTGTGAGCTGATAGATTAGAGACATCCTTGATAGTTATAGTTTTAGTTATCTTAGTTGTGTCATGGGGAGGACTAACACTCGACAATTGTGTGTCATGCACACTTTGTTCTTCTTGTTGCACAAGCTCAGTTGTTGCCTTGTCATCTTCTTTTATTTCTATCTCTCCTCCAACCATGTTATCTTTTTCATCATCTTCTTTATCATCATCTTTAACCTCTAAGGATTCAACTTCTCCTTTCTTGACTATGGTTAACCCATAAATGAGTTTCCATATCTATGTTGATTTCTTAACAACATCCTTAATATTGTTTTATAGAATGCTAAAGGCTTTGTATTTAGGTATGAACCTAACTACATATTTCTTTTCTGCCTTAGCAATTTGTGCTTTTGTCAATTTAGGTATCACTTGGACTAGTGTGGTCTCCCTAATTTGTCTTTCCAAATTTAGAAAATAATGTCATTTTTGCTCAACAATGTCATATAGACTTTTAGGTACTGAGTTGGCAAATTCTATTGGTGTTGTTTTGAATTTTTCCATCATGGCATATAAGGTCTCTTCCACTTGGTTTTTCTATTATTTACATAGTTTGTCAAAATTGACATGACTAAAACTTGATAGATCTACATTGTTCTTAACATTTTTACATAAATTCTCAAGATCTCGGAGAGGATTATAATTCACCACCTTAAATTGGTTGTTGTCATCTAATTCTATTTTCTCTTCATTATAATATGGTTGTGCCACATATTTTCTTCTAGCTCTCTTTTGCTCTTGACCTCCTTTTTCTATTTGCTTTGTCTTCTCCTTAGCCTTCTATGTTGTAGCACATGTACTAGCTCTTGTTGTAGGTGTAGTGGTATTTTTCCAACTTGGTTTGACAATTTTCTTTGTCCTTTCCATAGGTTTCACCTTAGCCTTCCTTTTCTTTTTCTCTTTAGGAGTAGGTGCTTAATCAGCTTCTTCTCCCTTAGCACCTTCACTCTCCTCCTCTTCTTATCTTCTCCCATGCCCTATGTCAATGATAAAAGTTCTTGTACTTGATTTTGTTCTTCCTCTTCATCCTCTTCTTCTTCTTCCTCTTCCTCCTCGGCACGCTCTCCAAATTTTTCTTTCAACTTCTTCACTAGGTTGTCCTTCTTCTTAATAACTAATGTAGTTTTCCCTTCCATAGTAATCTTGGACTTTGCTACTTCATAGTTCCCAAAAACTTTTGTATTCTTATCTACTTCTTCTACTAGTAGAGTTTTTATAGCTATCAAGGCTTCATCTACATTTACCTCATACCCTAAGGGTCTCAACCATCTTACCCTTGGTGTGGTAGCTTGCACAAAAGTATAGTCGGCATCAACAAGAAAACATACATCATTATAATGTTTCTCAACTAGAGACATGGTATTCTTAGTCTCTTCTTCATAGGCTTCTTGAAATCCTCAAAGTAACTAGTCATTAAGGATTCAAATTTTTCTCCTAGTTGTTCAATGTATTTACCAATATGTATTACAACTGATCTATTGGTTTTGCATCCTACTATTCCAAATGAGGGGAATGTGTTTTGTACATAAAAGAATCTAACAATTAATATAGAACCAAATTTTCATTTTGCACTCCTAGTTTTTCTGATTGCTCCAAGGTTCTCCATCAATTGTTGTAATTATAGTTTTGCTAGATCATATGTATGATCTTTCTTAACAATCTTGTAACCAACATCTATAGCTATATAGGGTGCACTATTCAATCCAATGGATTGATAGAACCTGTGTGATATTACCCTTATAGAAAAGTTAATAACAAGATCTATGATTGTATCTATAGTCACACCTCTTTTGTTCCAAACTACTCCAGTATTCTTTTCAATCATTTCCTTGGAATCACTTCTTAGTGTCTTGGGCTGATCTAGGGTTGGATAGCTAGTAACCCTATGAATTATTCTCTAGATTATTTTGATTGGTCCACTCTATAGCCATAAGGAACCATCATGAATTTGGCTCAGCATTACTCATATCAACTTTATCTTAAATATATTTGGAAAATCTAGGGCTCATGTTAAACCCATTTTCTCAACAATCTTGAATTCTTCTTTCAAAACACCATTTTCACATAACCTATTGTATGCACCTCTGATTTCCATGTCATCAATACTTCCTATCTTATAATTATAAAATTTTCTCACATCTTATACCATTATCACATTTGGTGGGATCATAGACAATGTGCCAGAAGGGTCTTATTTATATGTGATGTCAGCAATGGCTTTAAACATAGGCTGCTTAACTTTATTACTAACTAACTAAACATCTAAAACTTCCTTTCCTTCAAAAGTTTTTGAACTCAATTCCATTGTGTTAAATTAGGGTTTATGAAAAATTTAAACCATGTGGCTCAACTCTTGACAAATACCTTAGAAAATATGATGAACTAGAATGAAATCTTTGCTAGAATCTTTTGCAAACACTTGGAATAGTTTTTAGATCACCTTCTTCTCCACTCACTTTTTCTTGAATTTAAAATAATGAAGAATGAGCTAAAATCGATCAAATACCTTTTAAAACCTTGCATTTGATGTTGAGTGCTTACAAAGCTATAAGCATGTCATTAACCAATTTTGGGCTCACTCAGCATCCATTGATATTTTCATCACTTGAAAGCCACTACGAGTTTTCCATCAACTAGCCAGACTTGCTAGCTTGTCATCTTCTAGCATTCCACTCAACATACATAGGAAACTTTTCATGCTTAGCAAAAAAATGAGAAACTTAGAGATTTGTCTTAAATTTCTAACAAAATCTTGCATCTTTATTCATGCTAATGTAGTCTTTTCAGTACTATATCCTTTTGGAACTGATGTATGATATAGCCTTTAAATATCAGTCCCACATACCTCTTTATTGTTTAGTTTGATGAGGTTTGATCACCTAACCCATTGGATGAAGTGATCTCTTCTTTATTTGATGTGTTGCAAACATCTTTCTTTTTCCATGTCTTGTTCATCTCATCTCTAATGTGTTAAACATCTGCCTTGCCTTTTCCTTTATTAAATTCACAACTTGGTGCCTTTGACCTAGTTGGACAATCCTTACTAATGTGAGTAGTCTTCAAATAGCTAAAACATGTAGTTTGACTTAACCACCTTTGGTAGTTACCTCTGAAGTGTGTCCTAATACAATGTTCAAGAACATACCCATATTCTTGACAATAATAATTGCTATATCTTGTATTATAATCCCAATTATAAGAGTTTCCATTGTTCCTTACCTTTGTTTTCCTATTTGATGACCACGTGGATTTGGATCTGCATTCAAAAGCTCTATGTCCATACTTCTAATGGTTGTAGTAGTATCATTCAAATTTTTTTTATATGCATGGTCCTAGGTTTGCATTCATGTACCTAATGACCTTGCTTATTGCACTTATGATAGTGAATCATGTTCATAGGCTTGACATTCTAATTTGTAATCTTTCTCTTGCACATATTAGCAGTATGTCCTTTCTTACCACAATTATGACAAGTAGGTTTGGAGTTCTTACCTTTGGTGTTCCTTTCTTCTATTCTTTTAGATGACTTTCCTTCTACAATGCTTGTATATCCTAGTCTCGATGTATCATTCTTGGATTTAGGGGATTTTTATAGTTGGTCAAAGTATTTGAAGGCTTCATTTGGTTTGTTGAAACTTTTAGCAAATTCATTTTCTCTATTTAGATCATTATGTAGTTCTTAATTCTACAACTTCAATATAGTTATCTCAATGTCTTTGACATTCAATTCATAGTTGACATTCATCATTTGACTTAGAGTATCCAATTGCATGTTGGAAATCTTGGTTAGCTCTATTGACTTCTCTTCCAGTCAGTTAGCTAGAATTCTTTTGTCTTCTTCAATCATGGTTTTGTCTTCCATATATTTCTTTTGTTTAGTCACCTCACATAGCAATATAGCTTGTGATTCTTGCTCTAACTTGACATTTCTAATTTCCTCAGCCTGGACTCTATTCTTTTCCATTAGATCTGCAATTGTTGCATCAAATTCATTAGACTTTCTATTTGCAAATAGCTTAGTAGTGTCTATTTCTTTGTATAGTGTGTCATTCTCTGCAATAGAAATTTATTTCCTTATCTTCAAGGGTTTCTTTAGTTCCTCTCTTGCTTCATTCAATTGATATAGTATGAGATGTATTTCAATCTCCTAGTTCTCAATGGTCTTTCCCAACTTGTAGACTTCCATTTCAAGATCTTTCCTCAAAGCTTCTCTTTTAGAGAACAAAGCTCTATTACCAATTGTTAGAATTACAAAAGGAAAGGTAAACTTCTAAGAAGGGGGGTGAATTAGTAGTTTAAACTTGGACACATAAGAATTTCACCACACATCTATCACATGCATCCAATGAGTAAATTGAAATAGCATATAAAGCATATACATCTGAATCATGTAGACATGTAAGCATTTACATACATAACACCATATATGATTACCTAGAAACCCTCCAAGTGAGAAGGTAAAACTGGGGTGGGCATGACACCCACAAATCTTCACTACTATTGTAATAAAGTGTATCTAATGAAGGTTACAATATTTTGACCATGATACATGATCTACCCTATGAAAGGTTTTCCCTGATAAAGGCTTACAAAGACTATTAGGTCTCACCTTGTTAGAAGTGTGCCTTATTAGAGGACTTTAACTTACAACTAAGTAAGCACCCTATTAAAGGATTTCATATAGCCTATTAGGACTACTTTGTTAAGAGATTTGACTGAAATCACTTATTAAAATGTCTCAACATAGATCTTGCAGTTGGCACTTGCTTGCCTGATAATAGATCACCACTAAACAATGTCTTCTTGATCCTTCTTGATTAGATATCTCAATGTTGTATCCTTTTCTCTATCCTCTATTCTTCTCTAACTCATTTTGCAATTCGCTCTTTTTTCATAACTTCTAAGTCACCTTGAATGCTCTACATGTGAACTATCTTTTTCAATCCTTCAATTCCTTACACACTCAATATTAGTTTAGGGTTTCATCCTCCTTAAGAAGACTTTGGTGGCTTAGGGTTAGGTATGAATCTATGACTAAGATTCATCTATTTTATGCTTAATCCTTCCCTTTTTTTGATTGGTTGCATGTAATTGCATAGAGAATCCAAATAGAGATTCATCCTTATCTCAAAAATATCAAAATACAATCTTAAGTTGGCTCAAAAATGGTTTACATAGTTGTTTGTGTCATCACAAACAAATATGTCAAAACTATGTCACTCAACATATGAAGTCTCTGATACTCAGCATGCACTAATCTTTATACTGTGACTCAACACCTACATTGCTTGGCATCCACTATTTACTTAGCTCCTAAATCACTTGGCATGGTCTATCTACTCAGCACTTGAGTGACTTGGCGCATGATTGGCTTGGCACTCACTATAACTTGGCAGGATCTAATATTTACATGTTGCACTCAACATGTATTACTAGTTCAACATGAACTAGGTAAATGGCTTAAGTGTGTTGACACTCACTTGTCAAAACTAATCTAAGATCAATAATTTCCCCTATTATGCTCATTTCAAATTCCTTCTTCATTTCTTCTGCAAACTTGTCACTTTCATGATCATCTCCTCCAAATATGGTATCATCAACAAATATTACCAAAATCAACAATCCATCATCTATTTCTTTCAAGTATAGATTACTATCTACCATACCTTTGCTAATCCATGTTTTTTCAAATGCTTGTCCAACCTTGTGTAATAGGTTTTGGGTACTTGTTTTAAGCCATACAATTCTTTCTTCAATCTACATACCATGTCCTTGTCATCTGTTAAAGGAAAACATTTAGGCTATTCTATGTATACCTCTTCTTCAAGTTCTCCATTCAGAAATGTTGACTTGACCTCCATCTGATATACTCTAAATTTATTATGTGCTACATAGGCTAAGAATATCCTTACTACTTCAATTCTTTTCATAGGAGCATAGGTTTCTTCATAGTCTAATCCTTCTTGTTGTGAGTAAACCTTACATGTCAATCTTGCTTTGTTCCTTACAAACTCACCTTGTTCATTCATCTTGTTCCTAAATGCCCATTTTGTTCCTATAACATTCTTGTCTATTGGTCTTGGGACAAATTCCCATGTCTCATTCTTCACTATATGATCCAATTCTTCTTTCATATCTTCCTTCCAATAGTCATCTCTGCATGCCTCATCTACATTCTTTGGTTCAACTTGAGATATCAAACATAATTCTTCATTGATTCTACTTCTTGTCATCACACCTTTATCTTTACTACTAATGATCTGCTCTAATGGATGATTCTTTGACATATTCTTACCTAAAGTAGAGTTGTTATCTCAACTCTTAACTCTATTCTAAGTTCCAAACTTTGTTCCTTCCTTCACTCACCTTCATTTTGCAAATCATTGTTAGTCTCAAAGAATACTTCACCATTCTTTGGTTTAGTAACAACAACATTCTCATCATCAAAATTGTATTCAACTATTATTTCTTATATCCTAAATTTTTCATCAACTCTTACACTTGCACTTTCAACAATAGTCTTAGTTATTAGATTATAACATCTATAAGCTCTAATTTTTAATGAATAATCAAGAAGCATACCTTCATCACTTCTAGCACCAAATTTTCCAACACCATCATCTCTTTTGATATAACATTTTCTATCAAAATTTTTGAAATACTTAACTATAGGTGAGTGACCAAACCATAGTTCATAAGGGGTCTTGATTGTATCTTTCCTAACCATCACTCTATTCATAATGTAAAATATTTTATTCAAAATTTCCCTCCAAAATATATTGGTTACATCATTCTCAGCTAACATAGCTCTTTTTTCTTCTCTTACTAACCTATTTATTCTCTCGATAATGTCATTTTGTTTAGGGGTTGTAGGAGCTACAATTTATCTTTTGATTCCATTAGGTTCACAAAAGATGTTAAACTCATTTGAAGTAAACTCTCCTCCTTTATCTAATCTTAAACATTTAATCTATATACCTTATTCATTCTCAACTCTATTCTTGAATATCTTGAATTTGTCAAATGCCTTAGATTTCTATTTAAATCAACCCACATCATTCTAAAAAAATCATCAACAATAATCATAAAGTACCTTTCACCATAGAATCCCTTAGTCTTTGTAGGACCACTAAGATCTGTGTATACAATCCCCAACTTTGTTATAGTAGTAAACTTCCCACTTGGAAAAGAAGTTCTATTATTCTTTGCCAATACACACTCCTTGAAAATTGTGTTAGTAGGCTTTACAATCTTAGGCAAATCTTAGACTGCAAACATATTACTGGTTTTCAAAATGTTGTGAAAATTGATATGACAAAATCTCTTATACCATAACCAATTGTCATCTACCTTTGCAACCAAACATGTCATTTAAGTGGGATACAGATGAGATACATTACCTCTAGATCTTGTTCTTATCCAATTACCTTTCCATCTTTGTCTCTAATCATGCATGTCTTCTCTATGAACTACTGTTGATAACCTTTATCCACTAGTTGTCCAACACTCAAAAGATTATGTTTCAAACCATCAACAAAGTATACATCCTCAGTGTTAGTCTTACCATCAAGAGTTATAGATCCAATACCTTTAACATGGCAAGCTACATTGTTTCCAACTCTGACAATTTCTCCATCATAATTTTTAAATTAATAAACTTATTCATCTCACTAGTCATATGATGTGAACAACTGCTATCAATTATCCAATCATATTTCTTTTCAAACTATGATATCAAAGCCATTTTCTCTAGAATTTCTTTTCTAATAGCCACAAATCATATTTCATCATCACTGACACTTCCTACTTGTTCATTAGATTCATCTTCTTCATTGGCATACAAACAATCTCTATCTCTTCTAGGTTTGAACTTTCCTTTATACTTTTTCTCTTTTAGGACACTTAGATGCATAATGACCAAACTCATTACAAGTCCAACATTTAAAGATTTTCTTACCATCTTTTCCTCTTCTTACAAGAAGGGCTACTCCTTCTATCTTTTTGTCCTCATCAAATCTACTACTACTAGCAAAATCTGTTCTAGCCCTTGTGCTCCTTGATAGATTAGCTCGAATGTTTAGGGGACTAAAAGCTGTCTCTATTCTAGACAATTCTTTAGACTATCTAAGCTCTTTATCAACTACTTTAAGTCTCCCAAGTAATGTTTTCTTGGTGAAATCTTTGGCACAAGGGATTAAGAACTACATCATTTGAGTTGTGTGCTTAAATGGTAATATTAAACTCTTCAATATCTTCTAGATCACTTCATCATCTTCCTTAGTTCCTCCTTGAGATCTAATACCTATAGCAATTTTTGATATTCTACCTACATATGTTCCTATAGATTCATCTTCCATCATTTTAGCATCTTGAAATGCACAAATTCAGTTTTGTAGCCTCATTTTCTTAGAATGTAAATCACCTTCAAAGCTATTTTCCAAAGCTTTCCAAATCTTATGAGAAGTATAGAGTGTTTTTACCTAGTTGTACTCTACTTCAAGAAGTATAAACAATAGTGCTTCTCTAGCTCTCATGTTGCATATGAAAAGTTCTCTGTGTTCCTTGGTAGAAGTTTCTAGATCATCTTCAAGAACAATTATCTTTTCTAATTTTTTCAAGATACAATATCCTAGACCCATACATAGTAGATGTCTCTTCATCTTTTCCTTCCAGCTGTCATAATTTGTTCCATCAAACTTTGGACTATCCTTTCTGAATATGCTATCCATGGATCTCCCAAAGTTCTTAAACTTTATCTTCAAGGACCTATTGCTCTAATACCAATTGTTAGAAACAATATTCCACTAAGATAACTTTGGGGAGGGGGGGGGGGGGGGGGGGAGGGGTGGTGAATCAATTATCCAACAAAAACATTTATCAACCTTAATTAATCTTAACCATGTAATAAAATTAAACAACAACCATAACAAGATGCACATGCACAATTACACTAGATTTTTTAACTAGGGAAACCCTTGATTAGAGGAAAAACCTTGGTGGGAATGATGCCCACAAAGATATACTGATATATGTATTCCTTGTTAGAGGATGGACCCTATTAGGAGTCTATAAAAACATTCAATACATAAGTGTCCCTGTTAGGAGACTTTGAATCCTTGTTAGAAGATTACAACCCTATTAGGAGTTGTGCCAACTCTAATAGGAGTTGTAGAAAGCAAAAGAACCTACTATTTAGACAACTTTTGGGGCAAGAGCACTGAACTTCACTATCCAACTGATCTCTTAACTATTCTTTACGAAATAATTGTTCATATTGTGCTTTGTCCTCTTTCCTCTATTTTATCAACTGAACTAATCACTGTCAAACCTTGCAGACTAGGTCACAAACCTCGTATCTCAAAATAAAACCTTAGTAATGAAGTTTTCTCCAACTTCACTTTGCTTTGCTTATCTTCGCATATCAACCTGATTACTCAATGTTCATATCTTTTCTCCTCTTTTTTACTCTTCACACTTGCTTATATAACAAATGAAAATGTCCTTCCTTTATACTGAGTCCATAAAATAATTCCCTTGAGTTGGCTATTACACCACCTTAATTAATTATTATGGGACCTCATTAAGAACATTTTTTACTTAGAAATAATATCAATTTGTCACCTTGTAACTTGGATAACTTTTTGGACATGTAATATTATGATGAGTGAGCTTAGCCATGTCATCTCCAACATGTCTTCTACATGCCTTTAACCTTTCTTCTCTAAATAACAACTATGCTAAGAGATATAACAAGTTTACTAGAATATGCTTCTATAAACTCTTCATTGAAACTTGTATAACTTCTTCCAAACTTAATATTTTTTGTACCCAAGTTTAGTTGCATATAGTAGACACTTAGTAATATCTCCCATTAACCTCACTAGTGAAAATACTCACTAATCAATCTATACCATCATAATCTTTATCAATGTTCTTTTGTCAAATACCATAGAAAACTACTATGTTGACATCAATGACAAATGTAGTAATGAATGTAACATATCATCATGATAATGATCTAATCATGTTTCTACAATGCTCCCCCATAGGAATATCATCAGCATTCATGCTTCCAACAAAACTATCTCATGGTCTTTTCAAGAAGAGAAAATAATTATCTAGTATAGATTGTGGAAATTTGATACACTTAAGTAATTAAATCTAATACATATGTGAAATGAGCAATTATTAGTGGTGAAGGGGACAAGATTCAATAGCTTCTAAGATTCATTATTTATATATGAAATGTATTCTTTGATTTATTGGTTCTTTCTAATATTTGGTGAAGAGAAGGACTATATATGGATTATAAGGGTCTATTAGATCATATGATGATAACTTAGTTGGGTTGCTAATATAGGTCTATCAATAGAAGAACCTAATGGAGATAGCACTATGATTCTTTCACAAAATAACTATCCATTAAACCTAAATGTAGGCAATGATCATGTGTTGCTACTCCAAAATAGTAGTCATTTGAGTACTAAAATGAGTGAGCTAATGACACTATCTAATAATAACTATTGCAGTGATCAATAGCTCAAAGAAAAAGTAGAGGAGAAGGTGCTCATAAGAGTCTGGCAAAGATTACAAAGATAGGCAAAGCGAACACCCTTTTATTGTAACTAAACCAAGAGAACTTGTAAGAGGAAAAAAGAATGGGCTTGACTATTTGTTTGATCTCTACAAGTAGTGTGGTAAGTTTCTATTGGATGTTGAGCACATCACTAAGGAAAGAGGGGAGAAATGTCCTACAAAGGTATTTGTTTACAATGCTCTACAATCACCTCAAAAAGATAGTGTGTAGAATTTAAAACCGAATCTTGGTTCTTTTATTGAAATAAGATTAGATAACTTATCAAGAGAGAGTGATATTGTTTGTGACATGGATCAAAGTGTATTTACTTGGTTGAAATAGTGTTTCAATCAATGGTAACTCTTCTTACATGTTTAGACAAATGTTTGAATTCTTATTTGTGTTTCTAGTGAGATTGTCTGTAAGTTTTTTAGCATCAAAATTTTGGATCATACTCCATGATCCATCATTAGGATTAGAGAGCTAAGAAAAAATGTAATAGGTTACAAACCCAGATTGAATAAAAAGAGAAAGAGAGGGGACTAATGAGGACAAAACACAAGTCAAGGAAGCAAAAGATTGAAAAGAAAGACACCAAAGAGGTCAAAAGAGAGTAGGAGAGAATAAAAGACAACACAAAAAAACACTCAAACTACTTAAAAGAACTAAAAATAAGGGAATACAAAAAAGGCCAGTTCTAACTAAATAAGATAAATAGCAAATATACATACATACATTATATATATATATATATATATATATATATATATATACATAGATACACACACATATATATATGTATATATACATATATGTATATATATATATATATTATATATATATAATGTATATATAGATAAATACATATATATACATACATATATACATATATGTACACACACACACACACACACACACATATATGTATATACACACATATATATATGTATATATGTATATATACATGTATATATAGATATATGTATATGTATGTATGTATGTATGTATGTATGTATATATATTTACTAATTATCTTATTTAGTTAGAACTAGCCTTTTTTGTATTCCCTTATTTTTAGTTCTTTTAGGTGGTTTGAGTGTTTTTTTGTGTTGTCTTTTATTCTCTCCTACTCTCTTTTGACCTCTTTGGTGCCTTTCTTTTCAATCTTTTGCTTCCTTGACTTGCATGTTGTCCTCCATGCCCCCCTCTCTTTCTCTTTTTATTTAATCTAGGTCTACAACCTATTATATTTTTTCTTAGCTCTCTCATCTTGATGATGGATCATGGAGTATGATCCAAAATGTTGATGTTGAAAAACCTACACACAATCTCACTAGAAACACAAATAAGAATAGCATGGATTGTGGAAATCTATTACAAATGTTTGAATGTTTGTTGAAATGCATGGTTGACCTTGTTCAACATGCTTTGTTTTCCTATATAATGCTCATATTCATATTTAATGTGGTTGTGTTTGAATCCCTATTATCCATAACTTGATAATACTCTATTATATTGACATTGATGTCTACAATATTGAACAATTTTATAGATCTCCAGAAAATATAGGTGAAACTTGATGGAAAACCATGTGTTGTTGTTGCAAAAAGTGGTCTCATGGATCTGTATGATAGTCTATTTAGTTAGGTTTACAATAGCCTTAATCTTATTTATGATTTTCATATTTTTAATGCTCAATATACTTTCTTAAGAGATATATAGTAAAGAGAATCTATTTCAATACATTACACAAATCAAAGTATCTCTTACTTTCATGTAGCTAGATTTTGCATCATTCGAACTTCTTGTAACTAATAATGAATTTAAGGATTTAGAGTTCATAAAACAATTGAGTGAAACTATAGGTTCTTTGATAGAGTTGTGTGTAGTTCCAATTTTCAATGAAAATGATGCAATTATCACAAGAAAAGCACTATACAAGGTATTTATTCCTACAACAAATTTGAACTACATGTTTCTTTTATAAGTATACCAATTTTTTAATTTGTGATTTATTTTGGCTAATTATTTGTGATATTTTGTTTGAAAACTAGCTTACTTCCATACACTTACCATTCCAAATGGTACATGGACCTATTTTGGACAACATTTAAACATGATAGCAAAATCTTATTAGATATTTCATGAGAAATCAAAATAGTTTCTACCAATACTTGCATGTATCCAAGAGTCAAGAGACCTTCTCAAGTATTAGATGGAAGACCTATTACAATTTTCTTGCAAAACCTAAGAATTAAGCTCACTTACCTTGAAGAAAATGGTCATGGTATTTAATGATTCAGATTAAAGGTCATTTACCAATTTTTCTCTTAATATATTTGCAGTAGTGCCTTTATTATAGGGAGATGCTTAAATTATGAGTTTGAATGTCTTCTAGCGATCTTCTTCTACATTGGATTGAACTCTTCCTTTTCAACCTATCCTCCCTTTTGATCTTTGACTGCCACTATTATACATAACTTTTAAAATTTGCTGATAGTCATGGGACTATCTCCTTATTTATTAACTATGACTTTTATAGCACACGCATAAAAATTAATTATGTCACGCTTAATGACTACTCTTTGCTGACATGCTCTAGTTGCTTTAAGACTTTTTTAGATCCAATAATTAGAGTCTGAATAGATTAAGTAGCAAATGGTCATAGTATTAAATATTTCATGCAAAATTCCATTCACTAACTATTCTCTTAATGTTTCATTTGTAACAAGTCTTTCATTTAGATAGATGTGCAAACTATCATAGTAAATTAAGCCTATCATGCTTAATTCTATTGTGGTCTTAATATATTTATAACAATGCTTTCATTCTAGCTATATTCTTAAACAATTAGGCCTTGAATAGCTTTTGACACTATTTTCTTGTTCATTTGATTAATTTCTTCCTTTTGAAGCCGCCCTTAGACTAATTTCATGTAACCATATCCTTTTGATCTTCTATTACCATTGTTATATAGCACCTCAAAAATTTGTTAACAACCATAGGATTATCTCTTTATTTTTCACTTATCCACTATTAATTTTGTACACATAGATATTAATTAAGTTTTTCATGCTTTACGACTTTCGCTATTGGTATATTCTAGGTGCTTTATGGCTTCTTTTGATTAGGTTTTGTAGTAATAGATTAAGATGCTAATGCTCATGATATTAAATGTTTTAGTCAATAGATCATTTGACTATTTTTGCTCTTAGTTTGAAATGGTTCTCATTTTTTAGGTGGATACTTGAATTTTGTTAGATTTAACTAGCTTTTGGCAGTCTTCTTGTTCATTGGGTTTAATTCTTCTTTTTGAAGCTTCCTTTAAACTAATTTCATATCATCATACCTTGATCTTCTCTCTATCACACCCTTACAATGATATAATTTAGTTGTGAACTCCTCCATGTCTTTTCTTGTATCTTCTTACGTGAGTTCCTATTCTCCAATGTCACAAGTTTAATAGCTTACTACATCTTGTCTCTTGATTACAAACAAATACCAAAGGGTTGCAACACACTTTTCACTAATTTTTTGGAGTACTCTTTTAAAAGAATACTTTTCTTCTCTAATCTATGTACTTCATGAGAGTAATTCACTTCTTCAAACTCATTCCAATCCTCATTCCCTTCCTCAGCATAACACTTTATTCTTTCCATGTGAAATTGAGATTCACACTCACCATCTAATGTCCAACCACCTATGGTTTCTTAGAGTTATCATTTAAGCGTTGGCTGTGAACATGAGTTTGCACAAATTATTTTAAAGATAAAGGTCCAAAGTTTTCATATTGTGAGAATGTTGGAGACAAGGTGATTTATATTCCATAGGTGTTGGGAGTTTAACTTGTTGATTGAGAGCATCCTTACACTTTCATTCTTTTACTACTCAAATGCTTCACTTCTCACCCCCTCCAACCTCTATGTTGCTTGAGCTTTTTTACTTGAGACTTGCAAAAATATTGGTAAGCCAATACCTACCTAGGCAAACCAAAAAACTACCAAGAAAAAAGGTTTCCCATGGTTGTCCATCTATAATGGGGTGATGGAGTGAAAATATCACAAAGTACTTTAGAAAAAGACTGTTTAGTTATTCATTTTTTGCACATTCAAGCACAGAGGGTGATAAATCTTTATAATTATTGCAGGAAATTAATAGAGGCGAAGACAACCTATTTTGAAAATTTGAGAATCAAGTTTGAAAAATCTAATTTGGGAATTTGACTTTGATATCATTAAAGTTGAGGAAGATTACACTTTTTAAGTTATTAATTATGCATTGTTTTACAATATTCTTAATATGTTTTTTATAAGAATTTTTTTCTAATGTAAATTGAAATGACAAAATATTTTAGATTCTAGTATTGATTTGTGGCTTTGCCCGTGTAAGTGAGCTCTATTATTAGTAACTCATTTATGATTTGGCTTTTTTTTGGTGTTGTAGATGATATTTAAGGGCACAAAAATTTCACATTGGTCATTGGTAAACTTCTCTCAAGGTGTCATTGGTGCATCAGTTAATGAATTTTGTCAAAAACTACCTGACCTATTTAAACATTACTATAAATGATAGATCTTATCAATCACTATATAGAGATCAAGTACAATGGCATTATATCAACTTTGAATGAGGTCTTGGGGGTTGAATCAATGCCTCAAACTTTTACCCATAAAAATCATTCATCACACATCTATCTCACAATTTAATATGTAAACTGAAATACCATATTAAGCAAATACATCTAAAGCATGTAAACAAGTAAACATTCACACATATATGCCATAAGATATTATTACCTAAAAACCCTCCAATGAGAAGGTAAACCTAGGGTGGGGATGACACCCACAAATCTTCACTACTATAGTTGTAAAGTGTATCCAATTAAGGTTACAAATGTTTGATCATAAACTATGATCTACCCTATTAAAGGCTTACAAAGACTATTAGATCTTACCCTATTAAAGGATTTCAACACCTTGTTAGAAGTGTACCTAATTAAAGGACTTTAACTCACAATGACATAAGCACCTTGTTAGAGGATTTCAACTCAATCTATTAAGACTACTATGCTAAGAGATTTAAAGTGATTCACCTATTAGAATGTCTCAACAATAATCATGCAGTTAGCACTCTACTACTAGATAACAGATCACCTCTTTACATGTATCCTTGATCCTCCTTTGATAAAATTTCTCTATTCTATCCTTTCACTTCTTCCTCTATTACTCTAAAATTTTCTATTCAAACTTCTCTTATTACTCTTTCTTCTCTTCCACAATTTCTCAAACACACACTTATGAATTAGGGTTTACCCTTCTTAAAAAGATATTTGTGACATAGGGTTAGGTATGAATCAATGATCATGATTCATCCTTATTGCCACTTAATCTTTCCCTTTTTTTTATTGGATGCATGTAGTGTATAGGGATCATCAATTAAGATTTGTCCTTATCATCTAGGATCTCAAAATAAATCTTAAGTCAGCCCAAAAATGGTTTACATAGTAGTTTGTGTCATTACAAACAACTATGTCAAAATTGTATTACTCAGCACTTGAAGTTCTTGGTGCTTGACTTCAACTGTAACTTCAATGTTGTCACTTAGCATCTGAATGCCTCAACATGCACTACTTTCTTGGCATTTGAATCACTTGGCACATACTATTTTCTTGGAACTTGAGTGACTCGACACTGTCTAAGTGTCTCACTTGGCATGCATTGTCTGACATGTTATTCTTGGCATACATTACTTGTTCGGCATGAACTAAGTAAATGACTTATAATGACTTAAGTGTGTAGACACTTAGTTGTCAAAACCAATCTAAGATCAATAATCTCCCCCTTTGACATGAGTGTTAAAAACATGTGGTCATGCATTAATGATCTTATCTTATGAGCATAACTCAGATATCTAATCTTTGTTTGGCTTCTATACAAAATTTCAAAAATATCAAAATTTTGTAAAACATGAGTTACTAATCACTCCTCAAAATTTCATAATTCATAACTCCCCCTAAGCTGATTATTATGTTGTTTATTTTGTATCTGAACCAAAAAAATTTCCTCCTGCTGAGTAAATTTGTATAGTTCCTTATTTTATTTTTATTTTATCCCCTTGTGATGTTGTCTTCTTCATTATTCTTTATACTCTTTCTCTCCCATAATTCACATTCTCCCCAAAATTTATTTATCCTATTCTCTCATTCTCCCCCTTTTTGATACTTATGTCAAAGGGTTATACACTTATAGTGTATTTTTTCAAAAATTATTTGTGGACCTCAAGTATTATTTTTAAAGTTGCATCCCAATTATCACAAGCTACCTCCAATTACTTGATTTGGATGGCCAACTAGGTAGCAAGGTGTACTAATCCTTCATGTATAGAAAGGTAAGCATCATTTTTCGTGAGAGTTTTAGCATAGGCTAGTTCCTTGTGTAAAATCTCCATATGTGGAGTCAATGTTGACTTGATGTTGAACAATTTAGCCCTTCTGTTGGCTTCATTTGCATGTAAAGTTGCTAACTAACTTTGGGTTTGAAGTAGAGTGCTGAAATGTTTCTCACTATGGGCTGGAGACTTTCGTAGAGTTATGCCAAATGTCTACATTTTACTCTCCAAGTTTAGGATATGACTTCTAACTTCCCATGTGAAGAGTGTGATATTACACAATTTGGTATATAGAGAGAAAATATTCTCTAGGACCTTCTTCACATTCTCAATTTTGGTTGCTAAGTCAACCTGTGATAGTGCAATAGCACTTGATATCTATTAAGTCACCTTATTTTAAAACTTTCTCTCAGACCATTCAAGTAATTTTACATTTGAATCTAGTTTTTTATCATTCAACTTCTCCACTAAGCTAGGTAACTACTCTATGACAGGCTTGGTTTCCTTTGGAGCTGGCAAAATGAATGCATCAAGAAATATTTCCTTGATCTCTTGCAAGGAATTCTTCTACCTAAGTTCCTTCATAGCAGTTCTTGGTGTTTTTTCTTGGCAAGAGCATCCTATAGTATGCTCATTTTCTTAATAGTGATTGTTTCAAGGTCAAACTTTGGAAATTCAATCACTTTATCCAAGTTCACATCACCAAATGGCATTACCTTAGCTACCTAGGATGTTCTTGGACTTGGCCTTGGTGATTGTAGCAGTGTAGCTTCTATACTTAGCCTTTGAAGAGCTTGACTGGGAGGAGTAGCAGATTCTGGTAAAATTACCAATGCTTGTATTGCTAATTAATCCTCAAGCTTGATAGTAAAACTTTTCTCTTCAGTCTTTTCCTTCTCTTTCTCAACATTTTTGGTAGCACCTTGATCTTGTGTTGTAAGTTTAGGAGTGACATCCTAACCTATTTGAGGTTGTGTTCCATCATGATTCTCTATTTTTTCATCCTTTTTCTCTTTGGCTTCATCCTTTTTTTCTTCAGTGATCTCATCTTTGTCATATATCTTGTCTATTTCTGAGACTAGAGCACTTTGTACCAATGTAATAATGATGGAAGTTGTTGGCTCCTTTCTATGATACACCACAATAGGAAATGTAGGTTGTATCATGATAGATTAAGGAGGGGGTGTAGATACTTTTTTTTTTTCCTTCTCCCCTACAAATTCCTTGTCTATCTTCTCAATCTCATCAACACTCACCAATACAGGATGTTCACAAAGTTTTAAAGCCTGGGTGGTGGATTCTATTAGAATTTTCTTCATGTCTTCCTCTATATGGGGATTGATGTCTTGATTGATAGGCTTAGAAACATCCTTAATCTTCACAGTTTCAATGTTTGCACTCATCTCTTGTTGAGGACTAGCATTTAGCACTAGTGTATCTGGGACACTCTGTTCTATTTTCTTCTCATCTTCAACTAGTGCCTATGTCTCTATGTTCATTTTGTTTCCTTCCTCAACTGTAATTATTTTAGTGGTTTCCTTTTCTTTAACCTCAGTTACCTTAGGTTGTTCATCTTTTTCTTCTTCACCTACCTCAATAGGTGTTTGCATAGCTTCCTTAGAAGTTGATAGTCCATATGTCATCTTCCATATTTGTGTGGACTTCTATACAACATCCTCAATGTTATTCTGTAGTATACTAAATGCTCTATACTTTGGAACAAATATTCTAGTATATTTCTTAATGGATTTTTCCATTATAGCCTTATTCATCTCTGGCATTACCTATGCAAGTGTTGTTTCTCTGATTACTCTTTTATTAGATAGATAATAATGCCACTTTTTCTCAACTATATCATACAAACTCTTAGATATGGAGTTGGCAAGTTCAAGAGGAGTCTACTTAAATATTGACATCATGGCATACACTAACTCTTCAACTTTATTCATTTCAATCTTCCCAAGATTGTCAGACTCAATGTGAGAGAATCTAGATAAATCAACATTCTTTCTAATATTCTCACATAAGTTGTCTAAATCTAAAGAAGGACTATGAATTTCCACTTGAAATTGGTTTTTCTCATCAGATTTAGTCTTATCTTCATTAGATTCAAGTTGAGTAACATACTTCATCCTCAGTCTCTTCTCAAGTTTTGCTTCTTTGCTAGTTGGTTTAGCTCTCTTCTCCTTTGGATTTTCAACTTTTGTGGCCTTTTTAGTAGTGGCTCTTGTGTTATCCTTGGTAGTATGAGCTATAGGCTTAGGTTGTGTGGGTTTTACAACCTTCTTTGGTTTGCTCACTATTGGTTTTTTCTTTCCTTTTCTTCTTTTTAGTAGTTGTAGATGCTTCACTGGCTTCTTCTCCCTCAACACCTTCTTCAATTTCTACCTCTTCTTCTTAGTCTTCTCCTTGACCTTGACTAATAGCAAGTGGTGCTTGGCCAGGCATGTCTTCATCTTCATCATCATCATCTTCTTCTTCCTCTTCTTCCCCTTCACCAAATTTATCCTTAAGTTTCTTGAACATTTTTTCTTCTTCTTGATGACTAAGGTAGTCTTCAAATCCATTATGATTTTAGATTTTCCCATATCATAGTTCCCAAATTTTTTAGCCTCCTTGTCCACTTCTTCTACAAGTAATGTTGTTATTGCTATAGAGGCTTCATCCACATTGATTTCATAGCCTAGTGGTCTCAACCACCTCACTCTAGGAACTGTGGCTTGCACATATGTAAAATCAATATCAACTAGAAAAAAAACATCATCAAAATGTTTCTCCACTAATAAAACTAGTATCCTTAGTCTTTTCTTCATTGATTGCTTGAAGTCCTCAAAGTAGCTAGTCATAACTGACTCAAAATTGTCTCCAAGTTTTTGAATAAATTCAATTATTTATGTTGCAATAGACTTGTTTTCCTTCAATGTGACTTTGCCTAAAGTAGGGAATGTATTCTACACATAAAAGAATATACATATAAGAATAGATCCAAATTTACATTGTGCACTTTTGGTCTTCCTTATTTCTCCTAGGTTTTCTATCAATTATTGCAACTAAACTTGGCAAAGATCATATGTATGATCTTTCTTGACTATCTTGTAGCCCATGTCAACAACAATACATGGTACTTTATTTTTGAAATAAAAAGTGACCAAAACAAGGGGGTCATCCCTTACAACCATAAAGCTATTAACCAATACATTACTAGCAAAACCAGTAGATAGTAGTCACAAACAATAGCTAACTACAACTATTAACCAAAAACTTTGCTAACAGAGAAACTACTAACTAGAATAGAAACTATAGTACTAATGATACTATGATAGTTCAAAACATGAACTGTTGGCACAAACAAAACCAACCCAATCCAAAACCATCACAATATCATTTACATCTATCAACATGATATCTATAGTAAGTCTAAAGATTAAAGTACCAAACATACTATTAAATTTTGATTTTTTAAATCTATTGGCATAAACAAGCCAACTGAAGTTAGTAAATAGGCTATAAACTAGCAAACTAGGTAGCAACAGAAACTAGTAACCAACCAAGGCTAAAAACCCCCAAGAACCACCACATTATTTTTTATCTTTATCTTTTCCCTTCCCAACCAGAAGTACTCTATCCCAATCCTCAACCAAGAACTTATACAAGAGCTTGTTGTCCTCCATGTCCAACCACAACTCATCCTTCTCATGTGCCAATAATTGAAGGGTGATAGTGGCAGCATGGATAACCTTCAAGGAAAATTTAGAGGAGTAAAACCCATCCTCTAAGGATTTGACCCTTCTCTCTATCTATGCATTCCTCTCATTCTTCTCCTCCTCTTTCTCCATGTTTCCTTTTTCAACTTTCTTATGCACCTCCTTAGTCTTTGTTAATGGTTGGTTTTCATCTTGCAAAACCTAGGGGTTAGTAAAAACATTGGTTTTTTCCTTAGCCAGGGAAGAGATGGTAATGGGGGAGGTATCCACTTTATTGTTGTCTTCACAAAAGGTAATAGGCTACAAGGTAAAGCTACCTGACACATGTGTCATCTCAGTGGTATTGGCATTACTAGCAAACACCTAGGCATTATCTATAGAATTTTCACTTTTTTCTTTCTCCTCATTTCCCCTTTCTCTCTTGGAGCTAGAGAGTTTCTCCTCCTCCATTTCTCTTTCATTATTTTCAAAATTCTCCTCTTCCACCTCCTCAACCCTAAATCTATTAGCCTTTTGTTTATATCTTACTTATGTTTAGGTTAACCTTCCAGACCTTCTCCTACCATTTCCTCCCTCCTCCTCCTCTGACTCCCTAATGTTCACCTTAGCAAGATTTTCAATTTTGATTTTTTCACTACCCTTTTGTTTAACTACGGGGTTTAAGTTTTTCTTTTTCTTATTATCTCTACTAGGGGAAGGGTGTAGCATGTGAATTCTAGTTGTAATGCTAGTACTCAGAGGGGAATTCTGGTGGTGGTGTTAATTATCAACAATAACAAACCTAGGGGGACAAAAGGTAAGATGAAATTGGTAAAGTTGAAAGATCAAACCCTAGTGAATGATACTAAAATTATGACCCTTACTTCCTTTCTCCCTCACATCACTTATCATGTCCTCAAGAGAATGTAATAGAAAGAATAGGATAGAAATAAAATCTCTATTTCTAAAATGGTTCAGTATGGGGAAATGATAATAATAGTAAACTCCAAACCTTCCTTCAAGCATGAGGTATTTCATGATCACCAAGCAAACATCATTCCAAGGAGCTGGTAGCTTATCCCTTTAGAAGCATCCCCTATAGCAAACAGGTTCCTCATCCTTAACAAAAAATCTATTCATGTTAGCTTCATCTACCATTTTTGTGACCTTCCATATTTTCCCTTTTTGAGATAACCTAGTGGCCATCGCAATGACCTCCTCATTCAATTGAAATGTGATACCATTTATAGTAACTCTACAATCATTCTATCCATTCACAAATTGAAGAACACAATATTCATCATACCCCACCATTGCCTGCATATATGGAAAAAATCCCCCTTCTTTCAATAGGAACTAGGTCACCATTCTATCCTTAAAATTTTCAATCTTTGTTGGCTCTAGTCAATTCAAGTCTCCACCCATTTCTTCCTCACTATCTCATGTCTCCCTAACCTCAGTAATTTGCATCTGAACATTCTTACACTCAAGCTTGTTAACAACAAAGATATTTTTCATTAATGGTAGCATATTAATTTTGAAAATAACCTCTCTAGGGCTTCTAATCATCCTATAAGAAATTTTTCAAGGTGCTTCAAAATCCCATTCCTTTTCATTATGGGATTTGTATGTACATTGCATCATAAGTCCAATGTCCTTAAAATCTCTAACAGTATCTATAATGATATTATTCATACTTTCAAAATGAAAATATTTAAACTTTCATATTATGTTACCATAATTGTGAAGTAACTCTTACCTCAAATTTCATCAATTTATTATCAAACCTATACTATAGTGATTTTTCATCTTTCTTGTACAATTATGATATTGCCAAATTTGGCATTGAACCTTATTTGTCTAGCCATGCTCATCCCCCCCCCCCCTTTCTTTGAAAATCAAGATCTTAAGTTCCTCCGTTAGGATATCCATGCTTCACCAACACATCATTTCCTTTAAATCAAACCCCATGGCAGCAGTAGCATTTGTCACCATATTATCTTCCTTGTATATGTGTTGTAACTAGACTTTTTCCATCCCATTTAGGATATGTCTAATATCCATGATAATATTTTGGATTTCCATCTTGGCTAAGAGATGTTAGATTGTGGTGACTAATCATGAAAGTACTATACATACTTCATAAATTCTTTAGGGCTCAAGGCATCACCTTGAAAAAAAATTGAGCCCTATTTTATCAAGATTTTGGATTGACATGTAATTATTAATTATAACCCTAGAGTGGTAAAAATACTTGTATAAAAGAGCTTAGGGTTAGGGATTATTTTATAGTGGTGATGCAAAAATTGGTTCTTATAGTAGTATTGAGCTGTAAGGGATTATAGATTGTAATTAGGTTGTAACTAGTGGATTGTAATAATATCAGACTTGTTGTTTGGTGGACGTAGCCCAGTGATTGGGTGAAACACATTAAATCTTGGTGTCTTTTATTCTATTTTGTGTGATCTATTATTTTATAATATTGGTTATATTTGCATGTAATTGTTTTTTTTGTTCGTGGTTCAATCCTAACAAGTGGTATCAGAGTGAGGTTGTTTTTATACTTATCCTTTGCAAGAAAGTCTCATGGTTGAGTGGGAGTCTCATAGTTAAGTGGGAGTGATGGTAGATGAGGGTAAGCTGAGGGTTGATAGGTTTGATGGTTAAAACTTTCAGTTATGGAAGATGCAAATGGAAGACTATCTTTATCAGAAAGATTTATGGAAACTATTGGAAGGAAAAATTAAGAATTAGGGATCTATGTCAAATGACGAAAGGGATCTTTTGGATAGAAAGGAACTTGGAAGCATTTGATTATGCCTAACATGATCAATGGCATTTAATATTACAAAAGTGAAGACTACAGAAGAATTGATGCAAACCCTAGTGAAACTATATGAAAAGCCCTCTGCTTCAAATAAGATATTTATCATGAAGCATTAATTTAATATGAAAATGGTAGAAGGTGGATCTATTGCAAATGATTTAAATGAGTTTAAAACTATTACTATTTAGTTATCTTCTATGGGTATCAATTTTGATGAATAAATTAGGGTTTTCTTAATTTTGTGTTCTTTGCCTGAAAGCTGGAATGGCTTAGTAATGGATGTGAGTAATTTTGTTCCTTGATCTAGTACCCTAAAATATGATGATGTAATCGATGTTGTTTTCAGTGAGGAAACATATAGGAAATCCTCAGGTGGATCTACATCTAGAAGTGCTTTGAATGCACAAAGTAAAAGTAGAATGACTGAGAGAGGAAGTAATTCCAAAAATCATGGGAAATCAAAAGGAAAGTTAAAGGGGAGAAGGTCTCAATCGAGAGTACTAAACAATTGCTAGTACTATGGGAAACCAGGGTATAAAAAGAAAGATTGTTGGACTTGAAAGAAAAATGAAGGAGATAAACTAGATGGAGAAAAGGAGACAAATGTGGTAAGTAACAAATTTGAAGAGGATTCTTTGCTTCTGTCTTTAGAAAGTATTGATGATTCATGGGTTTTAGATTCTAGTGCTTCATTTCATGCTACACCTCATAGAGGTTATTTCATTGATTATGTCCAAGGGGATTTTGGAATTGTTTATTTGGGGGATAATGAGCCCTGTCAAATTGTTGGAAAGGGAAAATTTAAGATTAAGTTGTAGAATGGGAATCATTGGCTTCTACATGAGGTAAGACATGTTCCAAGGCTAAGTAGGAATTTAATTTCAATAGGAAAACTCGGTGATGAGGGTTGTATAGTTACTTTTAATGATAAAAATTAGAAGGTTTCAAAAGGTCCCCTTGTAGTAGCAAAAGGTGTGAAAGTAGGCACCTTATATCTTTGTACATGTCAGATTATTCCTTCTACTTTAATTGTTTTAGAGAAAAATGAATGTTCAAAAATAGTTGTTGCAATTGAGTAGGGAGAACAAATAGTTGTTGTAAATTATAATATAGCATTGTGGCACAATAGACTTGGGCACATGGGTGAGAAAGGTATGAAAGTACTTCATTCAAAGAATGGTTTACCAGGTCTAAAATGTGTTAATATGGATTTATGTGAAAGTTGTGTGTATGGAAAATAAAAGAGAGTGAGTTTTGTGAAGATTGGGAAGGAAAATAAAAGGGAAAAATTAGAGCTTGTGCATACTAATGTATGGGGACCCACTCAAGTATCTTCCCTTAGAGGATCTCATTATTATATTATGTTTATTAATGATACAACTAGAAAGGTATGGATTTATTTCCTTAGATATAAATTTGATGTATTTCAAACTTTTAAGAAATGGAAATGCTTGGTTGAAAATGAGACTGGTAAGACATTAAAATGTGTTAGATCTGATAATGGTGGTGAGTATTGCAGTCATAAATTTGAAGATTATTGCTCCACTAATGATATTCATAGACAAAAAGCTATTCCATAGACTCCATAGGAAAATGGAATGGCCAAATGAATGAAAAGGACTATAATGGAGTGTGCAAGGAGCATGAGGTTGCATGCTAGGTTGCCCTTACACATGTGGGTGGAGGCTATCAATATGATTATATATTTGATTAATAGAGGTCCTTCTACTCCTTTGGGTTGTGGTACTCTAGAGGAAGTATGGATTGGTAAGAAGGTAAGTTATTATTTTCTCAAAACCTTTGGTTGTGAAGCATTTGCTCACGTAGTTTTTGAAACTAGAACCAAGCTAGAAGCTAAGTCAAAGAAATGTGTATTTGTTGGATATGGCATTAATAAATTTGGTTATAGGCTTTCAGATTTTGAAAATCATAAAATTGAAAGAAGCAGGGATGTCATATTCAATGAGAAAGTGATGTATAAAGATCTATTGTAGTAACATGAGAAGAAAGAAGATGATTATGTAGTGTTGGATGATAATCCAAAAGATGATGTTTTAACAATTCTCCATGATGTACAACAACTGCAATAACAAATACCAAGCACTAGTGAATGTTTAATGGTCAATAAGGAAAATTAGACCTCCTAAAAGATTTTCTCCCTCTTTGTACTCAATTTTACTTACTGATGCTGGTGAACCTAAATGTTATGATGAAGCTATGCAAGTGGATACTAAGACTCGGTGGGAGTCTACAATGAAAGGTCAAATGGACTATTTGCTGAAGAATAGGACATGGTATTTATGCAAGTTGCCTACAGGTAAAAGAGCTTTATAGAATAAGTGGGTTTATAGGTTAAAAGAAGAGGATGGAGGTAAGAAAATATTTAAATCTAGGTTAGTTGTAAAAGGATTTGCACAGAAAAAGGGCATTGATTTTGATGAGATATTTTGTCCTATTGTTAAAGTGACTTCTATCCATACTATTTTAAGTAATGTGGCTATTGAAGATTTTCATTTAGAGTAGCTAGATATTAAAACAACCCTCCTTTATGGTGATTTTGATGAAGAGATATATGTGGTTCAACCATAGGGATTTGATGTCAAAGGTAAGGAGAACATAGTGTGCAAATTGGAAAAAAGTTTATATGGCTTGAAGCAAGCACCTCGGCAATGGTATCTAAAATTTGACAATTTTATGTATGAGCATGGATACAATAGGTGTCATTCATATTATTGTGTTTATTTTAAGAGGTTGGATGATGATAGGTACATTATTTTATGTTTATATGTTGATGATATGCTTGTAGCTAGGTCTAACATTGATCATATTAAGGGGTTGAAATGTCATTTAGCACATGCATTTGTTATGAAGGATTTGGGGGTACCAAAAAAAATCCTTGGTATGAAGGTTTGTAGAGATGTGACCCAAGACACAAGAAGAGGAGGATAAGATGTCCACGGTACCCTATTCTTCAGCTATAAGAAGCTTGATGTATGCTATGATATGTACAAGGCCAAATATTGCACATGCAATGGGAGTCATTAGTAGGTATATGAGTCATCCAGGACTTGAGCATTGGAATGTGGCCAAATGGATTTACAGATATTTGAGAGGAACATCCAATAAGTGTTTACACTTTGGGGGCTCTACTACTAATTTATAGGGCTATGTTGACTCAGATTTGGCAAGGGATATTGATACCAGGTGGAGTACTATAGGTTACATCTTTACTATTGGTGGGGTAGCTGTGAGTTGGGTTTCTAAGTTATAGAAGGTTAGTGCTTTATCTACTATAGAGGTAGAGTATGCAGTTTCTATAGAGGTATCCAAGGAGATGATATGGCTTCAATTCTTCTTGGAAGAATTGGGACATGTTGAGAAGGATAATTATTTGTTTATAGATAGTCAAAGTACCATTCATCTGTCCAAGAATTCAGCTCTGCATTCAAAGACTGAACACATATAGTTGTGGTACCATTTCATTTTGTCAGTTTTTGAGGATAGACAATTAAAGCTAGACAAGATACATTCAGATGATAATCCAACAAATATGTTTACAAACATAGTCACAAAGGAGAAGTTAAACTCCTCTTTAGCTTTAATTGGTCTTCTAGACTGAACATGAGGAAAAGAACAATAGAGTCTAGGGTGGTTTGATCTAGTGGGAGCCTCATGGAGTAGCAACATAGCTACAAGATCAGTCTCCAAGTGGGAGATTGTTGTTTAGTGTGGAGCCTAATTAGTTCCCATGTGGGAGATTATTAGATTGTGGTGACTAATTAGGAAAGTACTCTGCATACTTCATCAATTCTTTGAGGCTTCTGAAAAAAATTAGGCCCTATTTTATCAGGATTTTGGGCCAACATGTAATCATTAATTATAACCCTAGAGTCGTAAAAATAATTGTATAAAAGAGTTTAGGGTTAGGGATTGTTTTATAGTGCTAATGTCAAAATTGGTTCTTGTAGCAGTATTGAGCTGTAAGGGATTACAGATTGTAATTAGGTTGTAATCACTAGATCATAATAATATTGGACTTGTTGTTTGGTGGATGTAGCCTAGGGATTGGGTGAACCACATCCAATCTTGGTGTCTTGTGTTCTTTTCTATGTGATCTATTATTTTCTGATATTGGTTATATTTGCATGTAATTGTTATTTCTATCTATGGTTTAATCCTAACAAGAGATTCCTTTCGCCATATTAATTATTAATTCAGAATCACCTTCTATAGTTATTTCCTTAACTTGCATATCCCTAACGAATTGTAGGACCCAAAGTAGAGCCATTATTTCTCTCATGTTATTACTTCCTCCACCAACATTCCCAAAATATACTAACAATGCTTCACCATTTCCATTTCTCAACACTCCACCTGCAACACCAACACCCTTCCTTGCAACACCATCAAAATTTAACTTAATTTGTGTTATCGTAGGTGGTTTCCATCTTGTCTATTGCCTCCTTATTACCTTAGAGTTATCAAAATGATTAAAGTTCTAGTGAATACCTCATCTTTCTGCTATTTGACATTCTTTCCTTCCTAGTTCTTTCTTTAGTACCTTACATTTGGTAATCTTTATATTTTCTTTTAGTAGATTCTCTATAATTTCCATAACAACCTCCACTAATATTTCCTCTTCTTGAGAGATTATGTTGTTTCTTTCATTCCATATGTGCTAGGAAATGTATGATGGGACAATTCTCCATAGGAATATCAGCCTAGGGTGATAAAAGGGGCAATCCCAGTTTTTCACAAATTGACTCATATTTTTCTTCATCACCCAACAAAGTTCAAATTTCTTCCACACCAGTGCCTAGATCTTTATGGTTGATGGACATTCTAGGAAGAGGTGAGAGATACTCTCCTCCTTTTCCTTACAAAGATAGCATCTATTTGTGATAAAAAAAAAACCCTTTTTTCAAATTGTCTAATGATATAATCTTACCGTGTTGAACAGTCCACTAGAAGAAGTTGATTTTAGGCAAAAGACTACTAATCTAGACTTTATGCCATGTTGTGGGACATAGGTCCTTAGAAAAGAGGATTTTGTAAGCATATTTGATAGTATAATGGCCACTAGACATTATCTCCCACACCACTTTATCCTCCTATATTAACATTGGGATTCTTTGAGCTTCTATCAACTCCTCTAGTTCTTGAAGTAGTTGAATATCCTCCTAGGGGTAAATATCTTTTCTCAATTTCTTCCACTTCCTTCTAGGGTCAATATAATCTGCAAATTTCATCCCCACTTCTACCTTCAATGTTTCCATTAGTCCTCTAAATTTTCTATAAACATGGTACATTGTTAAGCCTATTGGAATGATAAAATTTATGTGCTATAGTCATCAATGCAAAAGTACTTAGGGAATTTGTAATTGTATCAATATTCATCCCTCTTTTGTTCCATATAGCCCCTATGTTCTTCTCAATTACTTGTTTTCCATCACTTCTCATTGTTTTAGGTTAGTCTAGGGTTCGATACCCTATCACGCTATGTATAATTTTCTTTATGATTTTCACTAGTCCATTTTCCAACCATATAAAATTATCATGAATTCTACTTAAAAAAATCTTAATCCATTTTGTTTTGAAGATGTTGGGGAAATCGAGGGCATGGGTTAACCCTTTCCTTTCTACAATGTTGAATTGCTCCTTCAATTCCCCATTTTCACACAATTTGTCATATGTTTCCCTAATCTCCATATCTCCTATGCTACCAACATTGCATGCATAGTAACATCTCACATCCTGAATCATCAAAACTCATAGTGGTATCATTGACAACACACCAGATGGATCTTTCTTGTAAGAAATATCAAGAATAGCTCTAGAATTTTTTTGTTTGATCTCATTGGTTATCAATTGCACATTATTGCACATTCAAAACTTCCTTTCCCTCTACAACCTTAGCAACTAAAGAACTAGACATCATTTCATAAAAATAGGGTTTACAAAATTCAAAAACTGTGTAGCTCAGCACATGATAAATATCTTTGTAATCCTATGAGATGGTGTCGAACAATAATTGAATCCAGTTTGTAAGCACCAAGAATGACTTCTTCAAATTACCTTTAGCTCTTTGTTCTCTCTTTCAAATTTGAATGATATTAAATGAGTAGAAATTGATCAAATAGCCATTAAAACAACACATTTAATGCTAAGTGCTTACATAGTTGTAAGCTCAACTTCAACAAAATTTCTACCTCAATTAACATCCATATCATTTCCTTCAATCTTGGTAGCTACTATGAGCTCAACCAACAGTACCTCATATTATAGCTCAACAACCACTAGCATTTTACTCGACAGTTATAGTGAAAATTTTCATGCTTGGCAGTAACATGAAAACTATCAAAACTCAAAGATTTCTTCTAGGTTATAAACAACATTTTGCATCTTTCTTCATACATATATAATATTTTCTAATTGAAATCCTTAGAAATGATGTATAGTATGTCTTTTTAAATATCAGTCCCAACATACCTCTTGATTTCTTAATTGGAATTGGTGTGATCACCTAACCCATTGGGTGAAGTGATTCCATCTGAACTTGATGTACCACAATCCTCTCTTTTCTTCCATGTCTTGTTCATTTGATTTCTAACATCTTCAACATCCAACTTTCCTTTGCCTTTGTCAAATTAACTACTTGGTACCTTTGACCTTGTTGGAAAATGCCTACTTATGTGACCAATTTTCAAACAACTAAAACATGTGGTTCGACTTAACCACCTACTGTAATCACTTTTGAAATGTGTTCTAGTACAATTCTTAGCAACATTTCCATACTCTTGACAATAGTTAAAATTATACCTTGTATTATAATCCTAAATATAAGAGTTTCCATTGTGCTTTACCTTTGTCTGCTTGTTTGATGACCACTTGGGTTTGGATCTGCACTCAAAAGATCCATGTCCATACTTCTGATAGTTATAGTAGTATCCATCAAATATTTATGTGTTGATGGTCTTGGTCCTAAATTTATGTGCCTGATGACCTTGTTTGTTGAATTTATGGCAATGACCCATAAACTTCTACTTAACATTCTAATTTGTAGTCTTGCTCCTACTAACATTAGCAGTATGTCCCAACTTTCCACAATTATGACAAGTGGGTTTGGAGTTCTTACCTTTGTTACTTTTTTTACCACTTTTTGATGATTCTCCTTCTTCAATTTTGGTGTAACCTAATCCAATAGTATCATCATTGGATCTAGGAGACCTCATCAATCTTTCAAAGTACTTGATTGCTTCACTTGGTTTGTTAAAACTTTCAACAAACTCTCTTTCTCTCTTTAGATCATTACTAAGTTGTTCATTCTACAATTTCAAGATTGTGATCTGAATGTCTTTATCATTTAGTTCATGATTAGTAATCATGACTTGATTCATTGTCTCCAACTACATTTTGGCAATTTTGTGAACTTATGATGTTCATTCTTCCAATTTTTTAGTCAGTGTCCTTTTGTCATCTTCTATCATGACCTTGTCTTCTTCAACTTTCTTTTTTTTCTCAATCAATTCACATAGTAATGCTAATTGGACTTCTTATTTTATCTTTAGTATTCTGACCTCTTTAGTTAGGATTCTATTTTTTTCCATCAAATCTGCAATTGCTGCATCAAATTTTGTTGAATTTTCTTCAATGAATAGTCTAGTAGTGTCAATCCCTCTATAATGTGTGTCATTTTATTTAGTAGATATATCTTTCCTTCTTTTTGGTGAACTCTTTACATTATCTCTTGCTTCATTCAGCTAATGTAGGGCAAGCTATATTTCAATCACTTCATTCTCAATAGTCTTTCCTAACTTGTAGAATTCCATTTCCAAGATCTTTCCTCAAAGCTACAAAGCTTTTACCTTCTAGAGAACAAAACTCTAATACAAATTTTTTGAAATACAATAAGAAAAGTAAACTCTAAGAGGGGGGCTGAATCAATGCTTCAAACTTTTACCCATAAAATCATTCACCTCACATCCATCTCATAATTCAATATGTAAACTGAAATACCATATTAAGAAAATACATTTTAAGCATGTAAACAAGTAAACATTCACACATATATGCCATGAGATATTATTACCTAGAAACCCTCCAATGAGAAGGTAAACCTAGGGTGTGGATGACACCCACAAATCTTCACCACTATAGTTGTAAAGTGTACCCAAATAAGGTTACAATTGTTTGATCATAAACTATGATCTACCATGTGAAAGTTTTTCCCTAATAAAGGCTTACAGAGATTGTCAAGTCTCACACTATTAAAGGATTTCAACACCTTTTTAGAAGTGTGCTTGATTAAAGGACTTTAACTCACAATGAAGTAAGCATCTTGTTAGAGGATTTCAACTTAGCCTATTAAGACTACTTCATTAAGAGATTTAAATTGATTCACCTATTAGAATGTCTCAGCAATGATCTTGTGGTTAGCACTTTGCTACTAGATAATAGATCGCCTCTTTGCATGTATCCTTGATCCTCCTTTGATCAAATTTCTCTATTCTATCCTTCCACTTCTTCCTCTGTCACTCTAGAATTCTCTATTTGTAATGGCTTTGCATACAAACTTCTCTTACTACTCTATCTTTTGTTCGACACTTTCTTGCACACACACTTATGAATTAGGGTTTACCATCCTTAAAAAAAATTGTGACTTAGGGCTAAGTATGAATCAATGATCATGATTCATCCATATTACCCCTTACTCTTTATTTTTTTTTGATTTGATACATGTCGTGCATAGGAATCATCAATTAAGATTCATCCTTATCATCTAGGATCTCAAAATAAATCTTAAGTTGGCCCAAAAATGGTTTATATAGTAGTTTGTACCATTACAAACAACTATGTCAAAACTATGTTACTCAGCATCTGAAGTTCCTAGTGCTCAATATCAACTATAACTTCAATGCTATCACTCAACATCTGAATGACTCAACATGCACTATTTTCTTGGCACTTGAATCACTCAGCACATACTATCTACTTAGCACTTGAGTGACTCAACACTAACTATTTATTCAACATTGTCTAAGTGTCTCACTCAACATGCACTATTTTGTTGAGATAATGGATGTTGCACACATTGCATAATATTATTATTTTATTATTTTATTTTTATTATGTAATGTTGTGCCTAGATGGACGTGCAACATGTAAAGATTCCCATGAAATATTCTTGATGAGTTGTCTTGTAACATTGTGATAATATTTCATGTAATTATTTAATATTGGGGAAAAAACAATTAAATGCCCAATATTAAATGTGGGGTCAGTGGGTTAGGTAGCATATGGTTTTAGCACATGATTTATGTAATACCACTTGGTGGTTTTGTGGGACTTGCTACTATATAAGCAGCCACAAGGGTAGTTGTTATAGTGAGAGAAAGAGAGTGAGAAGGAGAAGACAAAAGGCAAGAGTCGAGCGGGACAAGGCTTGACAGGTTAGCCAAGGGAGCATTTGTGAAGGTTTAAAGCATGGCATGGGATGTGTGGATTCATGCTTGTTCACATAGTTTGCTCGGTTGTGGCTATGGCCATGAAGGCTTCCATGGTTGTATGGCAATGGTATTTTTTGCTAAATAATACATGATGATGGATGCTTTTGGAGGCTAGGTTTTTCCCTCAATGAGGGTTTCCCAGGGTATATCTTGTGTCACAATTTTGTGGGTATGTTGTCTATTCTCTTGCATGTGGTTTTTTAATTTCATATTTATTTCATATCTATTATGGGTTATGTGGAAATGGTGGTTATATTTTTGTTGCCAAGTTTCCTTACAAGTGGTATCAGAGCTCTGATTTTATTATTGTAACCCTAGATTGAATCCATGGGAATGCATGAGAGGATAAAAGAAAGGGCAAGATATATGAGTTTTTATTACAGATCTAAGGGTTTTGGATTTGCTGTTATGATGGGATGTTAAAATATTTGGGCATGGGAAATTGTTGGACAAAAAGAGTTTTTCGGATGTTTCATTTAAATGAGGGTTTTGAGGGGTAGCTTGCAGAAATGACCTCCTGGGTAAATATAGACCTCACCATTGGATCCGAGTTGACATTTCCATAAATTTTGATATATAATATGCCCTAGTTTGGCCATGTTCAGAGAAAATGAAAGAGTTTTTTTGGTTTCAGCCCATGATGGCCGTCAAATTTAATCCCATCGGAATTTTCGTCACTGAAAAAAAATTAAAAATGAAAAATTGTACTGAAAATGGTAAAAAAGCTGTCTTAGTAAAATGGCCATAACTTTCTCTCAGAATATCAGATTTCAGAGTTCTTATAGGCGTTGGAAAGCTAATTCAGAGCACTACAAGATGCTGTAGGTTTGATTCTATGATTTTAAAATTTTGTCAGATTTTTAGAGCCCTAAAGTCATATGTTATTTATTTTGAGCACGGATTAGGGCATAACTTGGGCATACGGAGTTGGATTTTGGACTTCAAGTAGTCAACGGAAAGCTCTTGGAGAGCTCTACACATTGGTTTAGATTTGGTGCAAGTTTGACATGATTTATTTGTTGATATATTGATCTGAATAGTTTATAGGTATATTTTGACTATGGTAACATTGTGAGTTTATGGCATTGGAGATTTAAGTTTTGATGTCATTGTATACTCAGTTCATATTTTAGATTGGTCTCATGATGATATAGTTATCAGTGTTTGGATTTGGATATGCATGATGACTTGTTGGATCTACAAGTTGTGCAGTGTTGTAAGCGGTCTATACTTACAAGTTGCATTTATGGCTTGGTTATGGGTTGTCTTTGCCCATTGATCTTTCATTTTTTAAGCATATTCAGATTGGTGCCTTGGATTTGGGTTGTCTATGCCCTAAGTCACATGATTTTATCTTCATGTTGAAGGGATGAGATGTTGTTACCAGGTACAGTCATGGTGGAGGATTGTGGTTGACTATTTTATGCTAACGGGTTGGACATATTGAGAGCCAGATGCTTAGTTCATGGATGTGATCATGGTGTCATAGATTTTGCCAAGACATGATTGGTTATACAAGTACATCCTTGATGTTTATTAGCTTGGATTTCTAATTCAGTTATGGTGGTATATCTTCTTGGTTGAGGATCATGGTTATTTGGTTTCTTTTGAGGAGCTCATGATGTGCACTTTTATTTCTTTGATGGTCTGATGCCTTGGTTGATTCTCATGGTTAGAGGATGGTTTTTTCATCATTATGGCATGGATAGCTTGGATACACAGTTTAGTGGGAGCTTGTGACAGTGATGGGGTGATAGTGCAGGATTAGTTCTTGGTTTGGTTTATAGCTTCTTGGTTTTGAGAGGATGGATTTTATGATGCCATAGGTGACTTGGTACCACGGTTGAGTGGGAGTTGTTGGCATTGATATATTTATTGAGTGTTTGCAGATGTTGGAGGTTTGTCTTAGATCCTGTTGCTGCAGAAGTGTCTTTGACATTTGCATGGTGCACTTGTTATCTTCATGGTGTGTGAAGATGGTTAGATCTTGAGGACTCATGGAGTTCTTGGTTATCTTCATGGTATGTGGAGATGGTTCTTCTTGGTATGTGGAGATGGTTTCCTTCATGGTGTGTGGAGATGGTTGCATCTTGAGGACTCACAGGGTTCTTAGAAAAGGTGTGGTTTATGCTTTTATTTGGCATGTTATCCTTGGTATGAGGATGGTTTCATTATTATGTCACAGTATACTCTTGATACCCATTTAGAGTTGTGACATGTTATAGTATGTTCATATGGAGCATGTTATCTCTTTAGTTGAGATGGTAAGATCATGTTGTCATGTTTATGTTCTTGAGGCCATGGTTGGAACTTTGACATTGATCTTGGTTTAGTTTCTTGGTATTGAGTACACTAATCATAAGCTAGATACTTCATGCTATTGCTATGTTGCATTTGGAGTTGGCATGGATTGATTGGTTATAGGTGCTCATGGATACTTAGAGATGGTGGTGATGCTGATTTCTCTTGGATTAGAGAAGTATTTGTTGGGATGGTTGATGGTTTCAGCAGGAAGTCCAAGGGTTAGTCACCTGATATGGACTTGAGAGGAGATTGTTCTTAGATGAGTCTTGGTTGGAGACTTGGGTATCTTGATGAACATTCACATTCCCCACTCTTGGTCTACTCGGCGGTTTGCTACTTGAGAGGTATAGCCCATTATTTTCTCTCAGTTGCATTATATTTATGGTTGTCTTTCATGGATATGGATCTTGAGCTATGGTACATGAGTTAGTTCTAGAGGGTTCATTTGAGAGATGGTTTAGCATTGGTTATCTCCATGTGCATGTGTTGTTATGCTGGTTGAGTTTTGGAGATGGTTTTATATTGGGCATATTTCTTGAATTAGGAATGGTTATTCCTTGGTTTAGGAATGTTTTTATTGAGTTTGATCTTCTTGTAAGAGGCTTACATCCATGATTAGTTATATGGTATGGTCTAGGTGTTGTTGAGGCTTCTTGTTGGGGTTTTATGGAGGAGATCTAACTTGCACAGTTTACATCTAGAGGTGTGTGTAGAAGGACATAATACAGGTTATGATTTGCATGGTTTCTCTGGTCTTGGTTATCTTCTTGGATGTTCAATTTTTGCCTACATTGGATTTGAGATTGGTTGGAGATTGTGATCACTGGTTTGTGCTCATGTATGTCACGTGAGAGATGACATGGTTATTTCTTTCTCTTTCCTTTGTTGGTTGTGGAGAATTTGGGAGACTATTGGAGACTTGTTATGAGAATTTTTTCTTGCAGGATATCAATTTATGTATTGTGGATGTCCTTAATACTACATGGATTCACTTATTTGAGATGTTGTGAGTGGATTGGTTATAGATTTGGCATTATCTTTTGCAGTGGGAGCTTCTTGGTATATATGTGGTAGGTATTGCTCTTCAGGCTTGTGATTGCAGGTTGTAGATTGGATATGTTAGTGATATGAGATTCACTTGTTATACCTTTGAGGTATGGATAGTTGGATGGGTTTGGCACTTTGCTGTGGGTGCTATTTCAGCTATGGATATTTTTTGACAACTACGGATACATGTGATTAGCTTTGGATCAGGTTATTTGTGCTTGAAATTTTAGTTGGTACAGGATTTTATGATCTTCTAATGTGACAGGCTGGGTGGTTTTCTCTTTGGATGGCTTCTATGTATGTCCAGTGGGAGTGGCATAATAGGAGGTGAGATCATTCATGTTTGAGATGCTGTATACTTTGATTTTGTTGTGGGATGGAGCACTTGGTGTATTTTGATCCATGATGGTGGATGTGCTGGGAGGGGATGTTCCCTTGTTCATTTATGTGGCTACGGATTGACCCTATGCAATGTATACAACAAGTGGGAGATTGTTGAGATAATGGATGTTGCACACATTGCATAATATTATTATTTTATTATTTTATTTTTATTATGTAATGTTGTGCCTAGATGGACGTGCAACATGTAAAGATTCCCATGAAATATTCTTGATGAGTTGTCTTGTAACATTGTGATAATATTTCATGTAATTATTTAATATTGGGGAAAAAATAATCAAATGCCCAATATTAAATGTGGGGTCAGTGGGTTAGGTAGCACATGGTTTTAGCACATGGTTTATGTAATACCACTTGGTGGTTTTGTGGGACTTGCTACTATATAAGCAGCCATAAGGTTAGTTGTTGTAGTGAGAGAAAGAGAGTGACAAGGAGAAGACAAAAGGCAAGAGTCGAGTGGGACAAGGCTTGACAGGTTAGCCAGGGGAGCATTTGTGAAGGTTGAAAGCATGGCATGGGATGTGTGGATTCATGCTTGTTCACATAGTTTGCTCGGTTGTGGCTATGGCCATGAAGGCTTCCATGGTTGTATGGCAATGGTATTTTTTACTGAATAATACATGATGATGGATGCTTTTGGAGGCTGGGTTTTTCTCTCAATGAGGGTTTCCCAGGGTATATCTTGTGTCACAATTTTGTGGGTATGTTGTCTATTCTCTTGCATGTGGTTTTTTAATTTCGTATTTATTTCATATCTATTATGGATTATGTGGAAACGGTGGTTATATTTTTTGTTGCCAAGTTTCCTTACATATTTGACATGTTATGCTTGACATATATTACTTGTTTGACATGAACTATGTAAATGACTTATAATGACTTAAGTGTGTAGACACTTAGTTGTGAAAACCAATCTGAGATCAACAAGAGCTTCCAAGAAACTACTCTAGAGGTTCATTTATCAAAGATTCCTTGCCAATAAAAACATCTTGTAGACACTTGGATGAAATGAGAACATCCATTGCCAAAAACCAAAAATCTTATCATAAAAGATTAAAATTTCATGTTTCATGAAAGTTGGAAATGATTAAATACAATTTTCATATGTCATGCCTCATGAAAGTAGGAAATTATTTAATAGAATTCACATTAAACATGCACGGATGTTAAAAAGTCTTCATAGATAAAAAGTTGGTAGTCCCATGGTGGTTAGCTTTTTCTATATTTAATTTGATATTGAGTTCTTTAATGATTATCATCTAAATTGATGAAAATATCTCTATCTATATGAATATGAGAAGAGTAGTTGTACTAGGAGTAGAGTAGAAGGGTAGTTGGACTAGTAGAAGTTATAGAGCCTTAGGCCATGAGTATGAGAATGTGTCGATGTGGTAGAGCTAATAGTTATATCATTTATAGAGCATATTTAGTTTCTTTATTATGTCTTAAATGATACCACCTAAACTTATGAGTACAATCTTTATGGTTGAAACTCTCTACCTTAAATTAATCAACCTTTTGTTTGGATCCATACAAAATTTTACTTCCTTTTTTATATACCAGTTTTGTGCACATAACTAGCTAGTAGTAGCCTAATAAAGATCTTCTTATTTTTTTTTGATTTAATATTTACATATAGTCCATGATATAGGTATGATTTGTGGCTAGATTTGTTATCTTTAAAGGCTCATCACAATTTGCATCTAGGAGTTTGTAAATTAACTATCTCATGTGGGTGTATTTATCACTACTTAAACCAGCATTTCATCCCTTTCTTCATAATGTTGTTTCACATCTAGGGAGTCATTTTGTGTAGCACTAACTCTAAAAAATGGCCTAGCTTGAAATTTCACCCCATAGACTATATTGAAATGGATTTAACCCAATTGCTTCTTGACTCCAACAAGATTTTAAGCCCTAGTTTTTGGTCCATTCAATGGATAATATATGTTAACAATTATAATGCTTGTTTATATTTTTAGAAGGAAGGTTGTATTATTAGAGATTTCCCTCATTGAAAACTCCTAACCTCACTCATATTTGATTAAGAACTCCGCTCCCAACTCCATATGAAGATAATGATCAAGGTATAATCACATTTGGACTTGTATATGTAGACAATATTAGAACCTCATCCATCTGTAGCCACTTGTAGTGTCATCAATATAGGTTTGTCAAATCTCATCTCAAGGTGGTGGTAGACCCACCAAAGACCTAAAGATAAATATCCAAACTAATCACTGACCAAGATGGTGATTACTTTGGACATTTATCTCACACTAATTTTTTATAAAGAAATTAGATTCATTGAAATTTCAACCAATCTTGGTAGACATTTCCACCATATTGTTCAAAATTTTTACCAATTCTTTGGTTGTGAGTATGGCATGGTGGTTGATCAAAGACCAGAATTGGTCAAAAATCCATTGGTCATGGGTTTGGCATCCTTGTCATTGATAGACTAGAATTGGTCAAAATTGTGACCAATAGTTGGACCATTGTTTAGTGACCATTTTGACCAAGATTGGTCGAAACTTAGACCAATAGTTTGACCATTGTTTGGTGGAACTTCTGACATAGATTGGTCAAAATTTAGACCAATGGCCACCAATAATGCTCACACCAAATGTAGCCTATTTCAACCAAATACTTGGTCAAATTTCTGACCAATTGGAGGGTTCATCAAAATTTCAATGGCAATAATAGCAACACACAACTTGGTAAAAAAATATGACCAATTTTTGTCAAAAAATGGGTAAAAATTTACCAGTGAGTAGATTGAAATGACTTTGAGGAATAAATATAATATAAGTTGTAGGAAAGAAAAAACTTAAATTCATATGGTGGATTTGAAAATGTTAGAGCTCTACAACTAAAATTTGTGAGAGAATAAAAAAAAATAACCTTGTCTTTACATGATAGAAGTTAAGATATTTAAAATTTAAAAGAAAATTTAATATAAATTAATCTACTATGAAATTAAAATCAATTTAAAAGATTCTTTATCCCCACAGATTACTCATTTTTAATAGGGGTGTCAATCTCCAAGAATTGCAACTAAGGTTAAAAAGAAAGAGTAGAAATTATAAAACTAAGAGGAGCCTCTAGTGTCTTACATTATTTCTAGATGCTAATTGATTTTATTAGGTGAATATATTTGTGAAGAGGGAGGGATGTGGCTCTCTAAAGATAAAACCCAAAAATAGCCTAAAGTCAAAGGCTGCACCTTCCACGAACCAAATGAACTTCATACAATGTCCATCCAAGCTTATTATACCTACCACATATGCATTATATAATACATCCAAGGAATTTTTAGTTTTCTAACATAATCATTGACTCCAACTTACATTTTAGCAAAAGAAACAATGAGAGATAACTAAATCACCTAAAAAATATTCCTTATTATTGTAAAATTCTTACAGTGTACTAATATTTGAAAAGTGTATACCAACATGACTATGTACATGCTTTTATTATTCACATGGAAGAAATAGGTTGAATGATATGTGTGGTATATTGATACGAAAAGATGACTGTAATAGGTTTTGTGATTTTTAATATTTCACATGTATGTTAGTGTTAGATGGTTGGGATTTTATGTTTACATGATTGTATGTATCATCTTGTGTTGAAATACATTATGGTTAGAACAATTCAAAGAATTTAGTTTTTTATTTGACATTAATGGTGTGAGAAAGTGTATATTGTAGATTAGAATTGTACAAAGGAATTATTCTAGTAAATTATTTTAGTTGTAGATATTATGTAATTGTCAACATCTTTTATAGAGTTGTCTAATATTACATATGCACACTATTCCATCTAACATTATTAACATTAAGAGGATTTCACAAACACTACAATGTAAAGATTATTTGTCCCCATAGATTACTCATTTTTGATATAGGTGTAAATCTCCAAGAAGTGCAACTAGGGCTAAAAGAAAAGAGTGGAAATTATAAAACTAAGAGAAGCCTCTACCGTCTTGCATTATTTTTAGATGCTATTCAATTTTTCTTTTTACAAAATATTCTAGTCATTAGCTATGGTCTTATTGGAAGGCAATAATATCTTTAGTTTGCAAAAAAAAAAGTGATTTATATTCCTTTGACTTGGATCCCTTATAAAAGACTAAAACCCATGAGATCTTACATTGTTTACATATGCATTTATTTATTATTATTTTGCATCTTTTACCCTAGCTTTATTATCATATTGGTGTCTCTACTTGAAAGAAAGATAGTTACATTGTTTACATATGCATTTATTTATTAGTTTTCCAAAAAAACATCATTTATGTTCCTTTGACTTGGATTTCTTATAAAAGACTAAAACTCATGAGATCTTACATTTTTTATGTATGCATTTATTTATTATGATTTTGAATCTTTTACCCTAGCTTTATTATCATGTTGGTTTCTCTACTTAAAAGAAAGAACAGTTACATTGTTTACATATGCATTTATTTATTATGATTTTGCATCTTTTACCCTAGCTTTATTATCATGTTGGTGTCTCTACTTGAAAGAAAGAACAGCTACATTGTTTACATATGCATTTATTTATTAGTTTGCCAAAAAAATGCCATTTATATTCCTTTGACTTGGATCCCTTATAAAAGACTAAAACTCATGAGATCTTACATATGCATTTATCTATTATGATTTTGCATCTTTTACCCTAGCTTTATTATCATGTTGGTGTCTCTACTTGAAAGAAAGAATAATTACACTGAACAATATCCCCTCACAATTGATTATAAACAATACCAATATGATTTTATATCAAAATATTATTTTAATAATAAAAAAATAAAATATTAATAAACCATATTAAGTGCATATACTTCCACACCAATGTAAATATGTTTGACGAAACTTAATCCACAATAGTACGAAATAATAGTTTTTGATAAGAAAAAATAGGTTTTAAAGGGATCTTGAAACCCAATTGTTAAAACAAAAACCAAGGCTAATAATAAGCATATAAAGCCTAGCCAAACACGAAGGCCAATGAAAAGGCCAGTTCAACTTACATCAAAAAAGTCAGAACACGAAAAAGCCAACTTAACAAAAAAACAATAGTAAACTAACAGCTAAAGATAGGAATAAATAAAACATGATTACTCCTCTATCTTTTGCTTGAGCTCTCACATCATCCGAGTAGCTTCATAAACTTTGTGAGTCTCCTCTGTAATCTACTCTTGACTCTTCTAGGCTTCCTGATCTAGACTGTTGAAAGTAATTGTTGTTGCCGCATCCTCTTCCACCCTGGCTCTTTCCATGTCCTTGTCCTCACTTTTGTCCAGTAGACCTCTGGCTTTTAACATTCCAGTTAGGGATAGCATGTTATCACTAATTGAATTAAGGATAGAGATCATCTGATTTGCTAGATTGTGATTATAGTTTTCCAAGTTCAAGATCCTCTTCTTAGATAAACTGATTTTATCGTACATATTCTTTTGATTTCCTAGACCTGGCTCCATCCTATTGTTTTCCATTTGGCCATTTTTTCCCTAACCTCTTCCAATTTTTGATAAAGCCATTTGATTGACCTAAAGTTGTCAATCATGCTATTGTTAGCATTATTCAATAGGTTCATGCTCATTTCCCTAGCATTATCTGTTATTGCCACCATAGCTGGATCAATGAGTTATTCAAATTGGATTTGGCCCTATTTTTCTTCCATAATTTTGGGATTCATTATCTCTCTAACAATCCCCATCTTGGATGTTCTTATATTAAAATTTCTCCATGCATTTCACCTATCCTTAATAATCACTTCTCCACCCTCTCCACCAATTTTCTCCTTCTCCTACTCCCGGGGATGAATAGGTGAAAGAGGGATAGTAGAGATATTCCGCCCTAACCCCAAAACCTCTTCAACATTCATCTATTTATCCCTCTTCCTTTTCTTTGTAGCTAGAGCTTCCCTCTTAATTTCTATCTCCTCCTCCTCCTCTTCATTAGATTTTTTATCCTCCCCTTCCTCATTGTTATCTTCATCACCCTAGCCTATAATTTTAGGCCCATGTCCTCTAGGGCTCTTCCTACTTGGGATAATAGGTGAGGGAAAAAATTTCTCTGACTCTTTAGCCTTCTTTCTAGATGAAACTTTTTCCTCCCCCTTTGAGCTGATACTTTCAATATCCTCTAAGTCAAAGGAAAAGCTAGAGCTGCCAGATTCCTCAAAGGCATCCACACTAGGCTAAGGAGATTTTCTTAAAGTTTGGGCTTTAAAATGTTCATAAATTAACAACATATAATCCCTCATGAAGGGTAGGATTTACAAAGGGTTTTTTCTTATATCCTATAATAGCGTTGTTCATAGAAGTAAATAAATAAAAGGGAAAAAAGATTTTGATGCCATGATGGAAGTGGTTGAGAAAAACAAAGTGATGAGTTCTCACTTGGTCAAACCTGGTATCCAACAAAATATACTCTATAAAAGCTCATAAATGTGAGGCCTCACCCAATCCACCATAGTATAGATGACATAATTTCTTCATGGTACTTTTAATTTGATGTTTTGATATAGTTTTGAGACTATAGGGTTATGTCATTTTAATATCAAAATTTTGATGATTCACACTTATTAGAACCTAGTTGATATATTTAATGATTTCATTTCATGTTCTAAGCTATTTCAATTGCTTTAATAGAAACTGAATTACATAAATACTTGAATGTCAAATTGTAATGCTCAAATTAAAATTGGTGCCAAAGGATAGATTTAGATATGCAAATGAACCCAAATCACATACGGATATAGTTTTATGACCTGATACTATTAGATTTTGATGCAATGCAAAATGTTAATTTGATTATGATGATTTATAGATAAACATTAATTCGATTATGATGCTTTATAAGATGAAGGATTATGATATGTAGATAAATGTAATTTGATAATGAGGACAACAAGACATATGGTTACATTTAGAAATTGGTTTTATATTATGATGACATAATTATGGAAACATTCTAACAGTCTGAGGAATTAACCCTAGAAACTCACACACAAACCCCTCGTAATGTGATGAAGGGATATTGCTAGGAATGTCATTATTTTTAACCTAATTGAAATGATATTAGTTAAAAAGTCTACATATTAGTGATTTCCATTTAAATACATATACTAGGATCCATTTATTTGCTTAAATGATTTAATAGATATGACTTTAGTGTTCATGGTTATGATAAACAAGTATTGTGATAGTGTTTAGAATGGTAATTTCATTATGATAAGAAAGATAAATGTTGATACACATATTTCAATATTGAAATGTTTTGAATATTTTATGAAAATAATTAGATGGAAGTTAACTGAATAAGTTAATGTGGATTAAGTGATATTAGATTATTCTGCACTTATCTGCATGTATTCCTATATTATTTCATTGGACTACTAACGTTGAGCTAAGTGTGCAGGAAAGTGGAACCATGGAAATTCTTGGGGGAAACAAGTTCCAAACCTTGTGAATATAGTTTAACCAATGTGTATCTTTGGAAGATTCAAAAGCCTCGTTGTGAAAGTATTTTTCTTCATAATTGTATGGTTGCTTGCTTGTGAATATGTTTAATCATATTTTAGATGCATTAAAGGCATGCCAAGGTGAAGTGTGATGTATTTTTATGTGTCACTTGAGACTTGTATTGTCTATGTATTAGTGACATGTCACCTAGAGTGTTGGTCACAAGGTCACTTAATCTTGGTCCTTTTCTTCCCTTCCAATTAATGTTTAAGTACACCCACTTGGGAGAGAGTGTAAGGATGGGTCACCATCATGTTGATTTTCGGATTTAGACTTGTTAGGGATTTTAGGGGGCCTAAATGAGATCCTAAAGTGTTATTTTATTGATAAAAATCCACCCAAATGGTAGTATGACATGTTCGGGGCCTAAATTCCACTATTTTAGTGATTTCCTAACTTAGGGAACCCCATAAACAAAATCATTTTGAACCAATTCGAAATTTTGAGTTTCCCCATGAGAGTACCCTCACCATCCAACTTGGTCAACTTTCTTATTTTAGAGGAACAACAATGTAAGAAAAGGGAGGATTGATGTTTCTACCAGAAAGGGGTAGTGGGGAGTCTTTTTACGGGAAGGGTGACAAACTAGTGGATTGTTCACCCACTCTCTAATTTTAGAGACAGCTAAGTTTTGGAGGGAGATTAAGGGAGCTTTACTACAACTATCCTTACTCTAGCTTGGACCAAGTTTGGTGACTCAAGCATGTTTCTTTTAATTTCTTTCCTTTAGCATGGATAGGTAAATTTGCAAGTGTGAAGAGTTATCAATGGTGTATGCATTGCATTGTAAATCTTGTGTGATGGACTTTGTCATGGTGTTATGGAGTGGTGAATGTGTCTTGTGTTCTTGGAGATTTCTTTTTAGTTCTTTCTTTGCTTGTTTCTTCTCCTTTATTTCTTGTTTGAATGTAAGTGTCGAATGTGCTTATGGGTGTGAAGGCTTCACTCACCCTTGGGAGGGAAGAGAAGCCTTGGGTGAAGGGCATAAGTTGGGCTTGACATTACAGTTGAGAGAATTACCTCATGATGAGGGTTTGTTTATACTATGGTTAATGGGCTCCATTAAGGCCATAAATCTTGTTGTTTTGGGAAGTACAAGGAGGTTTTGGTGAATGAGGAGGAGATGATAATTTTGAAGGCCTTGAGATGCAAATGTAATGGCAATATGTTTTTTATGATTATGGTGACCTTGAGAGGTAAATGCAATGGAAATATGTTTTTTATGATTATGGTGGCCTTGAGAGGCAAAATGCAATGACATTATGTTATTTATGTTGTTATAATATCTCCTCTTTGAAGAGCCCACCTTCACCCAATTTTTTATGATTCCAATGGACAATCATTGTGCAATCCATGGAAGGGTGTAGAGTGTGTTTTGGTGTTTTGTTTTCATGCAAAGTTTAGTGAAGTATGTGTGTAACCTGTTTGGTTCTTGTTTCCCCTGCTCAGTGGGTGGCTTCATAGAAACTTAGGTTGGGAGGTGAGCCTCCATGGTTCCTATTTGTGTGTGTTATGTGTAGGTATTGTGAAGATGCATGCCATGAAGTAATTGAGGTTTCACGCTAGTCAAATGAAGAAGATCCAAATGTGTAAAGGAGGCTCAATGTTCATGTTTGTCAATGTTCATGTTTCTTCATGCTCATGATTTTGGAAAGTCTCTTGTGTTGCCTCTATGTGAAGTAAAGGGATTGTGTTATTTTTATCATTTGAATATGAAGGGGGAAGGATTTGAGAAGTGTGTACATATGTTCTTGTAAAGTAATGATCATTTGAAGTTTTATGTGTTATGAAATCATTAGTATGAGTTGTAGATTTACATTGGCATCATTGTTACCATTTGAAATGTGAAAGAAAAGTTTAGGGAAGGTATATACTATACTAATAAGAAAGAATTCATTGTGGAATTTTGATGAAATTTGCATTAAGATCCATTCTCTTGTCTTGCTTGCATATTATTTAGTGGAATGTTATGTTAAGGTTGAGTGTTGTAAATATGAGATGATCTATTCAAGACAAAAAGGTTGCATAAATGATTGTTACTTATAGGAAATTTTCCATGTTCAATTTGATATGTTATGGAGGAAATTTGTATGAAATATTTCTCCTTGTGGTATTTGTAGATGACTAATTCATAGTAATATTCCATAGATTCTATGTGAAGGAATACCATTGGTTGTAATTGTACAAATTATAACTTAGTTGATTGCTTTCAATTTTTTTGTGCACCTAATAAATTGGAAGGAATAGTTATGCCAATAGCTCATGTTACATGCATGGATATCACTTCCTTTAGTTTTCAAGCTTAATACAATTCTAAGTAGATTGACCATCAACTCAATTTCATGATAGGATGGAATGAAGTTTGTTTGTAAGAGAAAACAAAAAATAAAAATCTATAAGACATGTTGCTATAGGATTGCATTTTCCTCTCTAGAAAATGTATGGGGAAGGAAAATAAATCCCCCCTAGATTACAAACCATTGTTTAATTCAAGAGAATATACTAGGAATTATGTGTTTAAAGTATTAATAAAGTAATACATAGAGTAAGACTAAACAATAATAAAGGCTTAGTCCTTGAAAATGTCTATGAGAAAAGACCCTTTTTGGATCATGTGATCATCATGTCATCTTGTTAGAAAAAAGAAAAGAATAATATAAAAGTATATGATTATAAATCAGACTATGATTGGTAAGAAAAAAAATTGACACCTACCTTGTTAGACTAGGGGTATCCTATAAGACATTCCCATCAACCATTGCAAATGAACACATAAAAATATTAGTAATAATATAATTTAACTTTAAATCCACCTAGAAAACTAGGTGCTTAGGACTAAGGGAGGGGACAATTCTAACATGAAATTAAATCCCCATTTCCCAAGCTTTCCCCACCTTGAGGCAAGAAAAGTGTGTCCTTCTAGGGACCTGGGCGCCAATCCATGAAGTTCATATTTAAAACAAACATAAAAAGAAAACCCTCTTTGACCAAACTTTGGGTGTCCCATCCCTGAAAAATGAAGTACACCATTCTAAGAAGAATGGGTGCTTTGGGACATGTAGACCTTAGGAAAAGGAAAGCACAAGGGGTTAGGTGGGGAAGCCTTGGGAGAAGAACCAGGAGCCAAACTTGGGTGGTTGTAAGTTTTAGAGGTTGATTAGTGTAATTTTTTTATTTGGTTATTGTGGGTGTTAGGATGTAGTTGAAGTGTTTAGGGGTTATTTTGATATGGGTGTATTTATATGATAAGTAAATGGGGCTTGGGGTGTATTATAGAATTAAGGTGGTAGGAATAGTTTATTTTAAGAAAAAAGAGAAATAACAGGATTATAATTAGAATAAAATAGATTATATTTTAAGTACAAATGTTTAGGGATGGAGTGACATTTAACTCAAGTGATAGCCTTTTATAGAAATTAGAAATGTTTGGAATTTAGAATACTACTATATGTTATAACTTAGTGATGGGTTAGTAATAAACTTCAATGTTTATTAGGTAGTAATGTTTAAACCTAGCATAAGTAACTTAATACTTGATGTATGTTAATTATATTTCAATATATGTATATGATGTTAAGTTGTGATAATAAAGTTCTTCGTGAACTATGACCAATAAACATAACATACTATAAGTAATGTGTAATATGATTTATAGATAAAAGCAAAGTATGACATTGGAAGTAGTATGTTAGTTAGGACATAGGAAAATAAAATATTTTGATTATAGGGAGAAAAAAAAAAAAAAACATCCATCATCATTAGAGATATAATGTGAACAAATCAATTGTTATGAGTAATATGTAGACAAATTCAAATTAGAGTTGATTAATGTTTTGTGAGTAAGTTCTTTTATAAAATGTCTCACGATTAATTAATTAATTAATTAAAGAAAAAAAGTTGTTGTTTTTTTCTCTACAAATTTAGGGCATGATAGTAAAACATACCTCCAATTTTTTTTTGATGGAGTCCATTTTATAGTATGTTTTGCATTTTACCAAATCATTCCTCTCCTCTATTTTCTTTGCAAAATCTTTGACCGCATTCGCCAACAACTTCTTGTCTCTAAAAATTTGAAGCCCTCCATTAAAATCTTAGACACAAGAGTGATGACTTCCTCTATAATATGAAATGAGACTCCATTCAGTTTAAATCTCTCATCCTTCCAAGAGTTCACCATACTGTTAGTTACTTCAGGGTCGAAGCCATGGAGTTTAGCAATATAACTTGCTATGTCTCCCTTCTCCTATTTCTCCCATACTTTTGCCCTTTCTTTCCATTTTTTTGCTTCCCCCACAAGCTCCTTCTTACTTTGTTCCCCCACCATTTCTGTGCTCTCCACCCCTACAATTCTCATAAATGCTAACCTATACAAACCCTTCTCAACCCTTTGAGAGCTCTGGTTTTTGCATCTATGAAAAGTGCCAAAAAAAATTTCTATACCCTAGGAAAAAGGTGGACGAAAATATCAACCCAAAAAATGTGTCAATATGACATTGATAACCTCATCTCCTGACTGTGTTCTCCATAAACACAATAATTATAATAACTCACACCCCAACTTCCATAAATTAACATTATTAGAATAAGATTTCCACTATACTTCCCTAGATTTTTTCCAGTTTGATAAGACTCCTCACTTCTACGAGAACATTCCCACCCAAATTCCAAGTCATCACCTTATCATGCCTAACAACTTCATTGCGAACAAATCCACCACAGCGTTAGCTTCCCTATAAACAAGGGTTATGTGGACACATTCAAAATTTTGAAGGAGATTTTGGGTCTCTTCATTTAAATTAGCAATAGACCATAAACATTGACTAATTCCTTTAATACATCTTATAATATTATTAGAATCCCCCTCCAACCATAATTTTATAATCCCCATGTCAAAAGCCAATTTTATTGTATGGCAAGCTGCACTGGCTTCTACAAAATGGTTAGTTTGGAAGTTGAATGGATGAGAAAAAGTTGCCACCCCTACACCATAATTATTTCTTATGATTTTTCTACTACCCAAAGGTCCAGTGTTACCTTTTGATGTGCCATCAAAATTTATTTATGTCATCCCTCAGGAGGGAGCAACCATTTCACCTCCTACCTTTTGGACCTCCTATCCTTTTCTTTCTCCTTCTTATTACCACCATTTTCAATGTCTCCCCCTTCCTTACCTCATAGTTTCCCTTTATGCTTCTATAAATCTTCTCTCCTAGAATATAAGTAGGCTACTCTCTTTCTCTGAAAATTCTACTATTTCTTTCCTTCCAAATTCCCCAACAAAAATGATGCAAAGTCTAGGTACTTAAATCTAGCAAGTATGAACCCTTGAACATGCTTATCCAATGGCAAAAGAAATCCAAAAGATTACCTAGTTTACACCAGCTTACCCCAAAAAATGTTGTTATGTTATCCCAAACCTCCCTTGAAAAAGGACAATGTATAAACATATGATTGATCAATTCCATCTAATTTTTACAAAGGATACACCTATTAGGCATAATGTGACCTCTTTTTATCAAATTATCCTATGTAAGAATTTTGTCTTGCAAGGCCAACCAATAAAAGATATTAATCTTTGGGGTAAGCCTAGGTAACCAAGCTTTTGTCCAAGGGGGTTTCTCTTTTAGACTTCAAAGGGAATTGTAGCCAAAGCTACCAAGTAACAACCATTAGGATTGTCACCCCATATAACTTCATCCCTTTTGTTACTAATAACCATAGCATTTAGCATAGTCATGATTGGTTTGAGATCCTTAGAGATAATAGATAGGTCTTTCCATCCCTGGTTAGTCCTATAATCACTAACTTTCAAACCAAATTGCCTTATACAATCATTAGCCCAAACTTCAAATGTAGGTTATTAATAAGAGGTTTGTCTAGCAGCCAATGGTCAATCTAGAAGAGAGCATCCTCCCCATTCCCCACTTTCTAAAAAACCTTAGCCTTGGCTAGATCTCTTGCTTTAAGAATACCATTCTAGATAATAGACCCTCTCAAGATATCCTCATTAGTTAGCAAAAGCTAGATTGAAGGTCTTCTAAGATACTTATAAACAAAGACATCTTTCCATTCCCTAGTACTATTAAAGATGCACCAAATCCATTTGGTTAGGAGAGCCATATTGAGATGCTTTAGTTTCCTAATACCCAATCCACCATAACACTTTGGAAGATAGACATTATCCTAAGCCACAAGGGGATATCTATTCTACCCTTCAAGATCCGTCCACAAAAAATTCCTTTGAATCTTTTCCATTTTCTCTGCAAATTTAGCAAGAATCCCAAAAAGGCTCAAGGCATACATTGGGAGGTTCTAAAGAGCAGATTTAACCAAAAGGCATTTTCCTGCTTGACTAAGAGAAGTCCTTTTCCATCCCACTAGTTTCTTACTAAACCTATCAATGACCCCATTTCAAAAGGAATCAGGAGGTTTAGCTACCAAAGGGAGTCCAAAATAAGTTAAAGAAAGCTTTCCTACTTCACAACCAAGGATCCTCACAATTTTCTTTTGCCTGTCCTCTAGAGTATTAATAAAGAAAACCAATCTTTTTTCCCAATTAATAAGTTGTCCACAACCTCTAGTGTACAAATCAAGAATCTCCTTCATAACCTTAGCCTCCTTGACTAAAGCTTCCCCTCCCATAATTGTATCATCCACAAACTATTGATGAGAAAAAGAATCACACCTACAAGATGGTTTAAACCCTTTTAGCCTTCTAGCTTGTTTGTTCTTCTCAATTAAACTTCCAATAGATTCTCCCAAAATAATGAACAAAATAGGTGAGAGGGGGTCCCCCTTTCTAAGCCCTCTCAAAGGTTTTAAAAAAATAGAAGGAGCACCATTAACCAAAATTGCAAGAGAAGAAGTTGAGATAAGTTGGTTAATTAGCTTACAAAATTTTTGATCAAAGCCAAAAGCCCAGAGCACCATCCCAAGGAATGTCTAGTCAACCCAATCATAAGCTTTTGGAAGATCCAATTTGAGAAGCATTCCATCTCTCTTTCTAGCTTCCATTGAATGGATAACTTCATGCACCATAATGATCAAATCCAAAATCTATCTTCCAAGGACAAATCCCATTTGTTACTGAGATATGATTAAAGGAATAATTCTAATCTTTCTAGAGGTAAGCACCTTTGAGATAATCTTGTCAAAAGAGTTACATACGCTGATTGGCCTAAATTTATCAAAAGAGTCTACCCTAGGAGTTTTAGGAATGAGGACCAAAAAAGTAGAATTAATCTCTTTTAAAATACTTCTAGCTCCAAAGAATTCCTGAATAGCATTCACAACATCTTCCATAACCACCTGGCAGTAAATTTGGAAATAGAAGGTAGGAAATCCATCCAAGCTTGGGGACTTATTTGCTAGTAGGGAAAAAAGAGCTTCTCTTACTTCATGAGCATTAGGTATAGCCATCAACATTTTTTTGTGATGGGGTTGAATAATATGAGGAATATATGAGATAATTTTAGTTTGATCCAACTTTGATAACAAGGGATCCCAAGAGAAAAGAGAGGAGAAATAGGAAACTACCTCAGTAACAATTTCATCTTCTTTTTTCAACATATCCTGCCCCATTTTTAAAGCAAAAATTCTATTATTAGCTCTGTGCTTTAGAGTAGAAATGTGGAAAAACCTTATCTTCTGATCCCCCTCTTTTAGCCAGTTAATTCTAGATCTTTGCTTCTAGAACTTCTCTTTCTTACTTATAATATTATGTAGGTCAAATAGAATAGACATCTCAATATTTTTGTTCAAATCATTGTACCCTTCCTTTTGAATAGAATCTTGAATGGAGGTGAGTTTGACAAGCAAATCACCTTTATCATGAACAATATGACAAAAATCCATCTTATTCCAAACTTTTATCATTCTTTTCACATTACTCAACTTCTTTTCTATGCTAAACATGGTAGTACCTTCCACTTCTATCCCCCACTAGTGATATATCTTATTCAATAAATTAGGATGTGAAGTCCACATCTTTTCAAACTGAAAAAAGAAATTCCTTCTTGGTTCTAAAGAGACAAGTGAGAGAGATATAGGGGAGTGATCAAAGCCAATTTTGGGCAATAGAGACGACTTATAGGAAACAAACTCCAACCAGTCATGAGAGATAAGAGCTCTATTCAACCAAACCTGAATATACTCCCTTCCAGTTCTTTTATTTGACCAAGTAAAAGCTCCTCTTGATAGATCCAAATCCAAATAAGCTAGGTTATTTATGAAGTTGGAGAGGTCCATTTTACTATCCCAATTAGGTGCCAAACCTCCCTTATTCTCCTTATCCACTAATAGAGTATTAAAATCCTCCATTATAATTCCTTTAGTTACATTATTGGTTTGAACCAAATCATAGACTTTGGACCAATAATTCTTTCTCTCCATTTTGGAGTTAGGAGCATAAACATTCAAAATAAACCAAAAATCATTGGAGTACAAATGAAAAAAATTACAAAAAATGATATTACTATCATTATACAAGATAGTGAATCTAAATTGCTTATTAGAAAGGGTCAGCAATCCTCCAGATACTCCTTCAAAGTCTGAGGCTTCCCCACTCATGTCATTACTAAAAGATATTTTATCTAAACTCTCCTTCATCTTAGTTTCTTGAATCATCAGAATATCAAGTCTCTGATCTCTAATCATATTCCTAATTATTTCCTTCTTATAGGCTCCATTAAGGACCCTTATACTCCAATAGATTATCTTCATTTAAAATTAGGGGAACACTCTAGAAGTGTTCTTTGGTTCCCATCCACCAAACATCTTCTAGTCTCATCTTCTCCGACTTGGCTAGCATGTCTACTTCCTCTTGATCTTGACCTTATACCCAAGTCTAGTATACTATGACTTCTAGTCTCCACTAGTGAAACCAGGGATGGTTCTTAATTACTTTTCTTTTTAGGCTTTGGAGTTAATGATTTTTCCCTTTCCAATCCCTTATCCAGATTACATGAAACGAGGGGAGAGCCATGACATCTTCTTGATTTTTCCTCACTAACTCCCCTTGAAAAGAGACTTTTTCACCCACTTCTTGCATTTGAGTATCTAACACCATCATATCTTGGGGTCGACTTTCCTCCTCTACCCTGGTGTCTTCCCTCATAACTTGAGCAAAAATTGAATTTGCTCCATTTGCCTCCTTTTCTTTTAATGATCCAAGATTCTCTTCTAAAAATCTAGGATTTTTTGTTAGACCTTCCTCCTCTATAACAAATGAACCAATTGTTGATTCTCTAAGGAATGTTTTTGTTCTTTCATTAGTAGAGATTTCCACTATCTTCTCTAGTTCTTCCACTATCCTTACTGGTTCTACAAACCCATTACTCTTCAGAGCTAGTTCAACTAGCACATTACTCTTAGTTCTTGACAAGACATGCTTGTCTACCCTAGAAATCATGCTGGTTGATTTATTTCCTCCTTTGGTAGGAGCATTAACCTCAATCTTTTGGTCACCCTTGGATCCCTTCCTTTTCTAGATCTTTTTCTGCTTTTCTTGGGAAAAAGATAAAATCTTTTTCATTTCAGCTTTAACCTTTGGACATTGAGTTGTCTTGTGTCCTAATTTTAGATAGTGAAAACAAGAAAAAGGGATACTTTCATAGACAAGCTGCTGAGTATGAGTTCCTAGCTTAGGGTGAAAGCTCACAACTTCTGGCATGTCATCCCCTTCTTTGACACCAATACATATCCTTGCATACGTAAGTGTACTTCTAGAAGCTATTACTGAGTCTATTGATAAAACCTCCCCAAAGGAATTTGCAACTCACACAAATACATCCTCATTCCAAAATTCCAATGGCAACTCTGGAAGTCTGAGCCAAACCGATGCTTGTACAAAGAACGATTCATTTAATTCCAGTTTCGATGACCATTTTTTAAGCACAAGGGTAGACCTACCTATACTCTAAGGTCCTCCACATAGGATGTTCGACAAGTCATCTTTACAAGTAAAATCAAAGGACAAGAAGCCTTTTGCCATAGATATAACATTGACCTACCCTTTAAGCTATCATTTCTTTTGAGTGAAAGATCTCACTATATCAATGTTCAACCTTTGCCCAATAAACTTTCCCACTAGAGTGGAAGCCATTGAGACAATACTATGATCTACCAGCTCATCTAGAATAGCAATCACACAAGACCCCTTATCCAAGCTAGTAAGAATCTTAACTAGAGGGAAGGAAGACTTACTAGAGGGCTTAACACCAAAAGGAGACATCCATTTTGATGAAAAACTAGACCAATCCACCTTGGGTAGCAAAATAGATTTGTTTGGATCTCTGCACTTATCATGTGGGTCCCCATCCCCATTCTTTGTTTCTTCTCTAATTTGTGCAGTCCCCTGACACTCCACAAACCCATCCTTCATTCCTAGTTTCCAATTTCCTCCATCATGTGGAATCTCACCTAGGATAGGTTTCAAATTTTGAAAAGGCATGCTACCCCATCCTTTCCCCTGACCACTTCTACTCCCACTCACCATTCCTAATTGAATTTTACAATTGAGAGAATGTTATTTTAAAAAATTTACTAACCCCTGGTTGTAAGCACTTCAGGTAAGAAGCCCCACTATTTCACCAAGGGTAAATGGAAAAACATTCTTAATTAAGATACAATGTAGAGAATGGCCTTGTGGGGACTTGAACCTTGGTTGTAGCCCTATATGTAAGAAGCCCCACAATTTCACCAGAGGGACAAGTCCGGTAAGCAATAATAGTTATTTTAGATCAGATTTTTAAATAAACTAAGAAAACACTTATGATAAAGCCCAAAAACACCCTAAAGTCAAAGGATACACCTTCCATGGACCAAACAAACTTAATACAACATCCACCATGGACACATTCTAGCATGTTTCTCTACACTCAACTCTAGAACTGTATGTCCACGTGGACTTCTGACATAGATCCCCATCCATGTGTGGACTTCAAACATTGAACATTTTGTGGAACCTCGTCGCATCAAGGTCCCTTTCAATTAATTGTATAGCGCATCCCCTTCCAATAGTAATAGTTGCATAAACCCGTCCACCATCGAACCACAGTCTAGATGGACTAAGGAAGTGTTTCATTTGATTTTTGTGGCCCAAGTGATGATGTGGGTATTAACATTTATTTTTAATAATTAATAAATGTGATTTTTCTATTTTTTGATTGGTCAAAGTAATGAGTAAAATCATTTTTTATTAAAAAAATAGAAAAAACTTCACATCATGAAAGCTTTAAAATAAATAAATTGAAGTCTACAAGTTTGAGTGACTTAAAGTCAAGAAGTTCTTTCTTTTATGGAAGTTTCAGCTAAAAGTTTTTTTTGGAAAGCCATCTCCTTTGTTCCTTAGTAGGATCTTAGAACCCCTAGTAAGCTCCTACCTATTTTTTGGATTTGCCAACTCCACAACCCACTAAGCCCACCATTATGCCTCCATGATCCTTCCTAACCCATGCATACTTTTGAAGTTACCGAAGAAGGGTAAAATGAAGTTGAAAAATTACTACTAATGTGACCAACGACCTGGCCTCAAATTTTGAACATAATCAATAAATACTAATTTAATATCCATCATTTATATATGACATCCAATCAAAATCAATAAATATTTACCAATAAATGAATGCCAAATGTTCATTGATATTTGCATCAGTCATCACGCTAGTATCCTTGTTCTTGTTTCAATCATCATCTTCCAGAATGCCTCCCAATCTTTTGGGACAACCAACATTTATAGACTTGAAAGCTTTGGAAGAGAGACCACGTCAGAGAGTACTAAGACGGGTTGGGGGAAAGGGAAAAAATGAGGCATGGGGGCTACCACCTGCAAGGGGAAGAAAGCATGAAAAGGAGGGGAGGGGGAGTTGCAAATAGAGAGTGAGTTTGGGGAGGAAAAGGGAAGGGCTCTCTAGGGGGAGGAAAAAACTCCCGAGTGGGGGAGGGGGAAGGGAAGATCATCAAGGAAGAAGCCACAAGGGAAGGGGGGTGGCAAGGACCTAAAGGAGGCATAGAGAAGAGAGCCAACTCTAGACCAATACATGACAATCCAGGTTGAGGCCCAATAGAGGGACTAGAACCCTTTGTAGTCACCTTAGGAGAAGGCATAACAAGAGGATTCTTGGGGCAAGTGTTTGAAAGGTGGCCCATTGCAAACAAAATTTGATAAAATGGTGTAGAGTTCTCATACTCTAGAGCTTGCAAAATAGAACCCAACCTAGACTTGAGGACCATTGAAATGGGAAACATAGTCCCTAGGACCATCAAAATGTAAAATCTTGCATAGATAAAGAAGGCCCCACTTTGAGTTACAACATCAACACCAAGGAACTCACAGAATGCATTTTATATGCCTTCTAACACCTCTTCATCCTGAAATTCAAGAGGAAGCCTAATGAGATGAACCTAGGTGGAAACAACACCAGCAAGATGAGCCACCAGGTAAATCCTCAAGCACCATTTACATAGTTGCACGAGCAACTCACCCAAAACTAAGGAACGCCAATGAAGATAAGGAGAAAGTCTTCCTTGAGGGAAAAAAAGAACCATAAGTAACCTTTGGGAAACACAGACACCATACCAAGCCTTTCAATGCCCAAGAGGACATAGCCCATTTCCTGACAAACATTGTATCTAGTCTTAGCTTGCCAAACTTACAAATCAACATGTTAGTGAACCTTGCAGGGTTTGTGTATAAGGTTAAATCATGTAGATGGATGTGCATCCCATCTACCAATTTAGTCATCGGGACACCACCTTAGAGTGGCTTAGGTGCAACACTAGAATCAAAAAGTTACTTCCATTCCTTGTGGGACTAGGATTGAAAACCACTAACCTCAAGGGAACATGCACTAGGGTCTTCTTGCCCAAACCCCTAACAATTTTAAGGAAAAGAAGAGCTAAAATATAAGGAGTAGGGGAAAATTCACCAATGGGCCTCTTACATTCATCCTCTAGAGATCCATCAAAACCTTATTTTGTTGTATTGAGCCTCCCCATCTATTTATTTGCATGCTTTTTAAATCTCTTTAGCTCCTTGTCTAGCTAGCTCTTGCTTAATAGTTGCAAAGCACAAAATTCAAAAAAATTAATAGTTATTTCATCCAAATGTGTCTAATCTTAAGTTAAACCTTAATACCAACAATAAAAACGTAAAAAATAATGAGCTTAAAAAAATTAATAACATGAACTTGGATGAATAACATTTATGAGCTAAGTGTCATTAAAACTTTGTTGTCAAACTTAAGACTTTTGGATTGAAGACAATAATTAACATAGGATATTATAGGAAACTTAGTCATAAAGAAATGTCTCTCTATTAAAAATTATTTCAAGTTCTTTTTGATGAAATGATAAGAAATAGTGCTACTAGAAGAAAAGGAGAAGTAAATGTAGGCTGAACCAGCTTGTTTGCTACATAATTACATGATTTTTAGTGATATAGAGTGCTAACACCAAAAGCTAGTGGACTCCCAACAAGAACACTTTTAAGGAAAACTACTTTTTCTCACCTTCCTAAGTGTCTTCAAAGACTCTTTTCAACTTGTTTACAACACTAAAAAAACTTGTATCCAAGTTCACAAACTAGTTGACAACTTTCCCTATCCAAGGCTATGGGAAGTAATGAGGAAAAATAAGCAAATTTGAGAAATGGAATCTAATCAACTTCTTGCTTCAAAATAACACCTTAGACACTTTAAGGAACACCTAATAATGAGATTTCCATAAAGGATTTACTTTCCTAACATGTTTTTAGCAAAATTGCTCTCAATAGGCCTAATAGCCCTTATAGCCTTTTTTTGTGGTTCTACGACAACAAATTTTTTTCTCCACTTGACCTGGCAAAAAAAATAGTTATTTGGATACCCTTTTCCAAGTTAAACAAAACCCTAAAGCTTCAACTCCCCAACATACTCCAAAACTCCTGAACCTATGCAAGCGTCATAGGCCTAATTGGCCAAATCAAGCCTAGAACACTTGGATTGTGCAAGAATGGGTTCTTAGGACTGGTTTTCTATTACAACGGTTCTAATTACACTTTTCCCAAAACAAAATGACAATTTCCAAAGTTTCATAACCAAGGTATTTTTTAGTGGCTAATATTTATAAATTGGCTAATTTTAGAATTTTTTGGCTGGTAATTTGGCTAATAATTTAAGATTTGATACAACCTAAATTGCCATAGTTTTATAAAATTTAATTCTAGAATATCTAAAATCACTCAATAATTTATTTTATTGAAAATTTTAAACTCAAATATTTGCCACAATATTTGTTACATGATTAGATTTGAATCACCTAAATATAGTATACTATTAGAGAAATTAAATTGAACAAACCAATTATTATCGTAATTATTAGTTACTTTAGGGATATATCACCAATATTTAGTTTTCACTATTGATTTAAAGTATATGTAATGATCCTCATAATATTCCATGAGGTAAAAAAATTGTTCAATTTTGATTTTTAATATTCCATGGTGATTAATGAACTTCCTATTATTATTGAGATTCGTCAATATTTTATATAAAAAAAAATATGATTCGAAAATAATCACCAATATTAATCATATTTAGAGTTTTAAAATGAGAGATTTTCCAATATAAATATTTTTTTATTTTTCAAAATAATGAAAGATTCACCAATATTTTATCTCTTTTTGGAGATGGCTTTCTTAAACTTTACCGTGTTCATAACCCAACCCCAAGCCATGTCTATAAAATCGTTTTAAGGACTAAAACAACCATGTTTTCACACTAGGTCATGTTCATTAACCCCTGAGATCATTTGAGAAAATCATGAAACTTAATAATCTTAATCTACCTACCCTAATCTTGCTAATCCTAGAAGGCCATTAAAAACCAACTGTAAAAATGCAGGTTAGGGCACCATCTTGCACGAAACCCTCAATTTAAGGGTTTTGAAACCTACTTAGAAAGAAAATGTGACAATTTTCTTGAAACTTAATCAATCACCCTGAAACAAAATGAACTAGAATCTAGACAAAAAATTTGTTCAAAACATTCAACTAGATTTGGTATCCCAATCTGTACAAGTTCGTACAACAGGTTGTTTCTCAAATAATCTATATAATTGGTATTTGAAATTTTGATGAACATACACCTTATGCCTCCTCTCACTTAATAGAGGGTATTTTCTATCATTTTACATCCATTCCAAGTGATTACAAGTTGGTTTGACTAGTTAGAAGGTTAGTTTCAACATTTTTCAAAAAGTTGCTAAAATTGTCAAGAAAGTTGTCAACAACTTTTCTTGCAAAATGCAATTTTTGCATTAAATCTCCCTAGAACTTAACCAAGTGGTTTTTGGTAACCCATAGGACCTAGATAAGGTGTAATTACTCTCAAAGTACACCTTGAGTCAACTTATTAACCAAAACAACAAAAAGGACAAAATCCTTAGGACTAAGGCAACTTGTTTATAGGTGACCTCAAGTTCCTTGACCTTACAAACAAGGATTGCCTTATTGCAAAAACCAAACAGACATGTTTAAAATGAGGTGTATTATCACCCCTTTACCTTCTATCATGAGCCTCCATCATTGGATGAGATGACATATCCAGTTGCCACCTAAGTGACCTGTACCATACTCATCTGACCAAAAGAGACTCAAGTCCCTTGAGTGGGAATGTCTGGAAACTTCACACCTGTCTACTCAATAGCCTTTTGACTCATCCAAATAGGTTCTTCCAATGATTTACCTTGCTATTTAACCAAGTATTCATGATAGGTATGCCTTCTTGTTTTCTTTTTGATCCTCTTTTCCAATATGCATTCAATGCTTGGGTTATCTTGCTTTAGCAAATCCTAAAGGATAACTACATCAGTAGGCTCTAAAACACAATCATCAACAGTAATAGAAGATTTAAACTCATAAATATCTAAAACATTAAATATGGGAGAGAGTGCTACATTAGTAGGTAAGGCAATCTTATAAGCATTGGGTCCACATTGTTTGAGAATCTGAAATGGACCAATTTTATTCATGTGCAACTTGGTGTATTTGCCTTTAGGAAGCCTCTCCTTCTTAAGATGAACCATCACCATATCTCCCACATTAAGTTTCACTTCCCTTCTTCTTACATCTCCTACCTTCTTATACTTTTGTGAACTCTACTGCAACCTTTCCTTCACTTGAAGATGAATATCCCTCATGACCTCAGCAAAGTCATCAGCAAGGGCACTCCTCTAACCAATCTTTTCGATTGACCTAAGCTCAAAGTATCCTCTAGGATGTGTACCATAAACAATCTAAAAAGGGCTTAGGCTTGTGCTTCTATTAATTGAATCATTACATATGAAAACTCTTCTTGAGGTATGATAGTATCCCATGCAACATCATAATCTTTTTTAAGGCATCTCAGAAGGTTACCTAGTGACATATTAATAACCCTAGTCTACCCATCTGATTGGGGATGATAGGCAGATGACATGGAAATATTTTTTCCTAATCTCCTCAACAAAGTTCTCCAAAATTGTCCCACAAACTATTTGCACTATTTATCCCCACTGTTTTTGGGGTAGTAAGTCTTTGAACATGGTTAGCAAGCTTTGTAGTTTAAATTTTAGACTTAAGCTAGTGCTAAGTGTGGATGGTTTATTCAAGGAACATGGATAGTTTTAATTAATTGTGTCTTCTTGTAAGTTCTCGGTGGGACTCTAACTATTGGGGTTAGAGTGTGCTTCCTTGCTGCTTAGTTGTAATGGCATAGGGTAGAGATGGTTTGATTACTTTCCTATTATCTAGGTTCAGGACCTTCTTCCTACCTTTTCTAATCAAAACACCCTCTCAAGGAGAATAAGCTAGCTTCCTTATCAAAGGAATTACAAAATATCACATGTCATCACACTCATACAAGAGGACAAAATTATGAAATTTTCACATTAAAGAACAAACTAGATATAGGAATCCTTGGAATATCTAGCTTTATTTAATACATCCAAGGAATTATTAATTTTGTAACATAATCATTGACGTCAACTTACTTTTTAGCAAAACAAACAATGAGAGATAACTAAATCACCAAAAATATATTCCTTATTATTGTAAAATTCTTACCTTGTACTAATATTTGAAAAGTATATAACAACATGACTATATACATGCTTTTATTATTCACATGGAGGAAATAGGTTGAGTGATATGTGTGATATATTATTGATACGAAGCTTGTACAGTCAAATGGCATAAAGCCATCTAGAAGATTTAATTTGGAACCCGTCAGCCGTGGAACAGCTTCGTGGGAAAATAGATGGGATAACTTCGTCCAAAGTCCAGATGCATCTCCTTTCCTTTCCTTGGAGTCGGCCGCACCTTCCACGGACCATGAACTTCATACAACGTCCAGCGTGGACTCTAGAACTGTACGTCCCCATGGACATGAGACATAGATCCCCGTCCACGTCAACTTCAGACATTGAACATTTTGTGGAACCTCGTCGCATCAAGGTCCCTTTCAATTGACTCGTCCACCCGTCCACCCGTTGAACCACAGTCCGCGTGGACTCGGTAACGGTTTCGTTTGATTTTTGTGGCCCAGAAAATATGTGAACAAAATTGTTCTTTGGCCACATAACATTAGGATAAACTAGTTAAGAATTCATCTCTATGATAGATAGATAGATAAAATTTTAACGTTCACGAGGCCAAAAATAGCCTATGGGACAGCAAGACAACTCAAGCAGACTTAAGTAGCGCTGTTCGCCTCTTGTGTAGACTAATGATGAGCCCCCCCAATTGCTCAATGTACTCTTCGTTGAACAGGTTATGCCAAGAACTGTCGCATATAGTATCCGCAAACTTATCCCTGCTATCCTTGTAGGCCTCACATTCTAGAATAAAGTGCTGTTCAGTTTCCACTTTCCCAGAATTGCAAAATCTGCAAATTCTCTCTTTCCAAGCCTCCTTTGGCCTCTTCCAACGCTCGGTCTCACAACGAAGTTGGTGAGAGTTGGTTCTCAGCTGAGCAATAAGAATTTTAACTCTCCAAGAAATGTTGGCTCCTATGTACACTTTTTCGAGTTGATCACAAGTGGGGTTGAACTCATTTATATAATATAGTTTCTTCCTCCCAATCTCGCTTCCCCAATTTCTCTTGTAGAATTTCTCCATAACAAAGACCTTTATTTCTTTATTACTTGTGGGGCACATATTGAAATGAATATGCTAAGGCCTACGGTCCCATGGAAAGGATTTTCTAAGGGGTTTCATAATAAATCTATGTACTTACTATCGGCATTTCATAATAATGAATTAAGAGTCTTCCTTTCACCAGATTTTTCCAAGGGGCTTCGAAAGGGTTTTATATTAAATCTATGTTGCACGTTTATGTACGTGCAAACGATTAGAGTGATTTGTATAAATGAATTAATAATGATTAAATATATCTTTAATTTTTAATATTATTTAGGATTAAGGCTATGGTACAGAAAAATTTCGTACAATTAACACATACTACGATCACCGCAAAATTTGCGCCCTCCCTTGATAATTTCTCGATCCGTTTCTTCCAATTGTTTTTATATTTGACTACTTAACTAATCACTAAAGCTACCAATAAATGCAAACTATTTTATTTTTTACAAAAAGATTATACCTTGTTATGAACATTTATTTTTAATGATTAATAAGTGTGATTTTCTATTTTTTGATTGGTCAGATTAATGAGCAAAATCATTTTTTCTTTAAAAAAATAGAAAAAGCTTCACATCATGAAAACTTTAAAATAAATAAATTGAAGTCTACAAGTTTGAGCCAATTAAAGTCAAGAAGTTCTTTCTTTTATGTAAGTTTCAACTAGAACTTTTTTCTGCAAGGCCATCTCCTTTGTTAATTAGCTGGAGCTTAGAACCCTTAGTAAGCTCCTACCTATTTTATGGATTTCCACTAAGCCCACCATTCTGCCTCCATGATCCTTCCTGACCCATGCCTACTTTTGGAGTCAGTGAAGAAGGGTAAAATGGAGTTGACTAATAGATGATGATCCAGGTTGAGGCCCAACAAAGGGACTAAAATCCTCTGTAGCCACCTTAGGAGAAGGCATAATAGGAGGATTCTTGGGGCAAGCATTTAAAAGGTGGTCAATTGTAGACAAAAGTTGATAGAATAACATTGAGTTCTTGTACTCCAGAGGTTCCAAAATAGAACCCAACCTAGACTTGAGGACCACTAAAATGGGAAACATAGTCCTTAGGACCATTGAAATGTAAAATCTTGCATAGATAAAGAAGGCCCTACTTTGAGTCACAACATCAACACCAAGGAACTCACAAAATGAGTTTTATATGCCTTCCAACACCTCTTCATCTCAAAATTCAAGAGGAAGCCTAAGGAAATGGACCCAAGTGGAAACAACACTAGCAAGATGAGCCACAAGGTGGGACCAGGATTGAAAACCATCGACCACAAGGGAACATGCATTGGGGTCTTCTCACCCAAATCCCCAACAATTTTAGAGAAAAGAAGAGCTAAAATATAAGGAGTAGGGAAAAACTCACCAATGGACCTCTTACCTTCATCCTTTAGAGATCCATTGAAACCTTATTTTGTCATATTAAGCCCCTTCATCTATTTATCCACACACTTTTTAAATCCCTTCAGCTCTTCATCCAGCCAGCTCTCGCTCAATAGTTGCAGAGCACAAAATTCAAAAAAAATAATAGTTATTTCATCCAAATGTGTCTAATCTTAAGTTAAAGCTTAATACCAACAATAAAAGGGTAAAAAATAATGAGCTTAAAAAAATTAATAACACAAAAGGATGAATAACATTTATGAGCTAAGTGTCATTAAAACTTTGTTGTCAAACTTAACCCTTTTGAATTGAAGACAATAATTAACATAGGATATTATAAGAAACTTAATTATAAAGAAATGTCTCTTGATTAAAAATTATTTCAAATGCCTTTGATGAAATGATAAGAAATAGTGCTGCTAAAAGAAAAGGAGTAGTAAATGTAGGTTGAACCAGACTGTTTGCTGCAGAATTACATGATTTCAATTAAGAAGATTTACTTAAATTGCATCCTTTTGTGAAGGAATATGAAGAGATAAGAGTCATTCAACCAGGTGACCATATTTTGAACACATTTGATCCTAGAATAAGTAGTTTTATTGAAAATAAATTTCAGAGGGATAATATTGATATAAAACTAGGATAATGAGTGATTGAGGTAAATGATAAATAGATTAAAAATAAAAGAAGGAAGAAGTGAAATGAAGGGAATCAAAGTTCTTGGACATAGATTGAAAAAAATAAAATAAATTCATCTGACATTCTAACCGAAAAATCGGTAGTGAAGAACATTACTAAATGAAAAATATTTGTTAGAAAATAATGATGATAAAGTTGTTACAAAAACAAACTATTGATTAATTAGGGAGAGATTCATTAAAAATTGGGCGATTGTAGTTGATGCGACCAGACTCTGAGCCCAAAATACACACATAGATATCTCCTATCTAGAGGGAGTCATACATTTTTATGGAAACTATCACCTTTGAATGGGGTGCATTGGTTAATTAATAATTTATTGACTAATCCAATCGACCCTATATGAATATTTCTTAAGTAGTTGCTGATATTTCTAAAATCAGGTCGCCTCTCCATTAAATCATTGATGATATTTATTATTTTATTTTATTTTTAAATTTTGGTCATCATTCTTTATTTAGTTTCTTAGGTATCATTATTTGTAATGGTTGGTTGAGATTTGTTCTTAGTTTGGCAGGGCATATAATTACCACATCTAAATGTAATGTGAATGCAACCATATACTAGCTTAATCACTCCTTTATCATTCATATTTAGGCTATAAACATTGAGGCTCAATCAATAGTCTGACATGTTCAACCATTAGAGGTTCATTTATGTTTAAAAAATCAACTAGTTAAGCATGTTTGCCTCATTCTCAATAAACAAAGATCATATGAGACATCTTGGAGTAAATCCCATCATGCACAAAGAATGTCTTGGTTTAGAACCACATGACTAGTCTGATTTAAACTAAAAGACACTTGGCTAAGAGTTGATGGTTAGGCCAAAAAAATATGAAAAGAGAAAAGAGAAAAGAGAATAGAAAGAAAAAAGAAACATGGAACACAAAAATTCATAATCATTGAATAAATACAAAAAGAAAGCTTCTCACCGATTACCGACATAACCAAAGTACCTACAAAATCGACACTCATAGGCAGGCGTTGTGCACATAGTGGGGAGACAAAAATGATCTAAATTTAATCTCTTTGAAGAGAAAAATGTAGAAAAAAAAATTGCACTCATATTTTGAATAAAAATAGAAAGTTTTTGTAGATTTTAAATAAAATAAAATAATCAAATTCCTTTTATTAAATCTTATAAACAAAATCTAATATGTAGATTGAAATGACTTTGAGAAATAAATATAATATAAGTTGCAAGAAAGAGAAAAGTAAAATTCATAGAGTATATTTGAAAATGTTAGAGCTCTTCAATCAAAATTTGTGAGAGAAGAAAAATCTATAACCATGTGTTTACATGACAGAAGTTAAGATATTTAAAATTTAAAAGACAATTTAACATAAGCTAATGTAATATGAAATTAAAATAATTTAGAACCTCATTAAAAGGATAAGTATGTAAATTTAACATAAATTAATCTAATATGAAATTAAAATTTTACCATGAGAAATGCAAGAAATTTTAGATGTACTAGAAGAGTCAACAAAGAGACATAAGAATTTGAAAGGATAAAAGCAAAGGCAACCCCCTTGTGACATTATGAATGGTGCAAAGATATATATATATATATATATATATATATATATATATATATATATATAGAGAGAGAGAGAGAGAGAGAGAGAGAGAGAGAGAGAGAGAGAGAGAGAAGGCTATTTCTTAAATAGATATGGGGAGAGGAGTCACACATGTAACTACAAATTTTATGAATGTTTCCATTTATAGTAAGTGTGTGTGAAGTGTCAATAGGTGCTCCCTCAAGAGTTTTTTACTACCGGTATTGGCTTTAGGCAAGGAGACCTTGATTAGATTATTTACAAATGACTATTAGGTCAACTTTTTATTAAAGGACTTCAAACTAATACAATAGTTAGAAAGTAACAACAAGTTTTGATATGGAAAATACAACTCACTTTGCAATTACATATCTCAGTTTGGCTCAAATGTTGATCCACTAGCTGGCCTTCATTGTCATTTCAATCTCTTATTCACTTGACAACCCTTCAAGCAATCACTCTTCACCTCTTCTCAACTCTTGTTAGCCTTCTACTTAAGTTTTCCAATCAATATCATCAACAACTACTCTAAAATCTTGTACCTCCTTAAATAGGTAAATTTAATCTTTTTTCACTTAAACATCATTGTAGATCTTAGTTTTAGGTCAGATTCATCGAATGCTTGCAACATTTCATCTTCTACTTTTTGTTCTAGAAACTTCTCTAAACTTCTTTGTGAATCCTTGCATAAAAATGTGCAAACACGGTTTCCCTTGATTTAAATGTTCTAGATCATCCATCATTATCTTCAACATGCTTTACATATCCCAAGAAATCAAGTTTGTTGGTTGGAAATTATGATTTCTCACAAATTGTTAAAATGTTGTCCCTCAACCAATAGTGTGTTCAAATGCTCAATCATCCCTAGGTTACTCATTCATAACTAATTTTTTTGTTTGAAACATATATTATCACTTGGTCAATACCGATGCTCGATCAACACTATTTCTACTCGACACTTACCATGGCTCAGCCAACACTAACATAACTTGACATTTATTACATGTTCCTTAATCTTCTTCTCTTTTGTTCGATCAAGCCCATGCATTTGGTCTATCTTTGATCACTTCTTCAAGGTTTCACTACAACAGTCTTCTTCACTTGTAGTGTGATTATATAATCACTTTATCTTGTCAAAGTCTAACTAATCAAGTGTCCATTTGTAGTTTCTTCTTATAACTTAACCTTTCTTCTAGGTACTTTTGTTATGGCCAACTTCTCAAATCCTCTTCCTCAATCATATAGATATGAGACTCAAATCAGATAGCAAACTATCTCACCAATAAAGTTTGGCATCAATGACAACATAACAATTGTTTCAATCATAGTTTCTAACAATCTCCCTCTTTGGCATTGGTGGCAACACCTCTAGTTACCATGTGGTCCAAAACTTGTAGTGCATCAAGAAAAATCCCTCTATGCATAGTCTTAGATCTTTGGTATTATCCTCAATTTCATTCTGATTCTCATCCATGTAATGCCTTTAGTTCTATGAACTCCTTCTTGCTTATACAAAACTCTCCCTCTTATCAATTACTTCATTTTCTCTGTCTGTCTTATGGTAACTTCTATCTTCATGGTAATCTCTTCCTCTTTCTTAAGATATCTTCCTCTTACTACATGGGTAATTATCTTTCATCATCTCCCTCTCTAGAAAAAATGTCTTTTGATTCCTCTGTCACTACAAAATATGTTAAATTCATTAGAAATGAATTCTCCACCTCTATCATATCTCAATCATTTCAAACTCTTTTGTTTATCCTTTTCAATTGTGGCCAAATACCACTTAAATAACTAAAAATCATCATATATATTTTTTTAAAAACACCACCGTCATTATTCTAGAATAGTCATCAACAAATTGAATGAAATATTTGTCTCCACAATAGCTTTAAACACCAATAGGTCCACATAAGTTAGTATGAACTAACTCCAAAATATCATTAGATGAATATGTCTTTCTCTTGAAACTAGACTTTGTCATTTTTCCCAATTGACATTGTTTACACATAGCATTGTCAAGTTTCTTCACTTTTGGAAAACCTCTTACTCTTTTCATCTTACTAACGCTACCAAGATTGTCAAAATTTATATGACATAACCTCTTGTGCCATAACCAAATATCTTCATATTGTGCAAATAGACATGTCTCATCAGGTAAATCTAGATAGAACAAGTTACTTTTTCTTTGATTACCACTTCCAATTAGTTCACAATCAACATCAAATATCTTGGCCTCTCTATGATGGAATTCAACTTTGTAAGTTAATTTTTTCAACTGTCAAGCACTCAACTAGTTTTAGTTATGTCCTTCAACCCAATAAACATTGTCACATTTGATATTGTCAGTTGATTGTATTAATCATTTACCTTTCATATGACATGGTACAACATTACGAAATTTAACACATCTACCCTTGTATGATCCAATGTTCTCAAATTTACTTCTATCACTAGTCATGTGATTTGAACAAACACTATCAATTATCCATCTATCACTTTTGTTCACATATAAGATTAATGTAGTTTTCTTATCTTCATCAGAATCGTCTTTCATAACAACATACACAACTTCTTCATCATTACATTCAAATTCATTATTAGTTTCTTCTTCAACAATGTAACAAGGTTTCTTAACATTATCTTTGTAGTCCTTGTTTCTCCTATTGTCTTGGTCATCTCTTCTTCCTTTGTACTTGCTTTTCTTTCTTTCATCTTTGTCTTTTCTTTCAAACCATCTTGTAGCAATATGATCAACTTTGTTACATGCAAAACATATTATAGGAAGTTTACCTTTGTATTTATCCTCTTGGAAGTCTTCTAGCCATCAGTGCTTCAAGCTCATTAAGTTCATTATCAGAAGTATCACTATCACTTTTCACATGTTTTCCTTTTCATTTCTTTCTAAGAACCAATTGTGAATTAAAGAAAATTCAATAGTGGTAGGAGTGAAGTTATCAAAATTTGACATCTCAAAAGTAACAAGTCTACCAATCAACTCTTCTAGAGTTAGGTCATTACCTAGAGTACATCTTAGTTCTTGTATTGTAAAAACCCTAATAGCATAAATAGGAAGTAGAGTTCTCAATACCTTGTTGATTACTGTTTCATCATCAATCTTTCCAGCTCCTCCTCTTATAGAATTAACAACCTCTTTGATTCTTGCACAATACTAGACTAAATTATCACCTTCTACTATTCTCATTTCATCAAACCTACCACTCAAGCTCTTTGATTTTTCCCTTAGGATATTGTTGTCTCCTCTATAGATGTTCTTTAGTGTGTGCCACATTTCTTTAGTAGTCTTGCAATCTTTTATCTCATCAAACTCGACATAGCTCAGGGTTGATGCAATCTCTAACATAGGTTAAATGTGTTCTTGTTTCTCTTTCAGTTGTTGGGCTATCAGAGGGACTATTGTTATCTCCACATATGCATTGTCCAAAAAATGTATTGCACCAGCACCAATTCTTGCTAGATGTAGCCTCATCAAACTTTTCCATGCAAGGAAGTTCTTTGTCCTCTATAATAAACTTTTAGTTACATCAACTAGAAGTCCATTGGGGGTTGGGAAGGCAGTGAATCAATTATCCAAGGTCCAAATGTACCAATTGAACAAACAAACACTTAAATTAGTTCAAATCTTCACATTCATGAACTTAGCCTCTATAATAAAATTTTAGTTACTTAAACTAGAAGTCCATTGTCCCAAATATAACTATAAGACTAGAAAATAGATAAATTTTCATAATTAAAGAAACTACAAACTTTCAAATAAATGCAAACTAGTCTAATCTACCATTGAAGCGAATGAAATGAAGGTGCATAAATAAACATGAAAAATGCCCCCTTTCGCATGATGCTCCAATGTTATCCATTCTTCTCCATAGAGTTGATGTTGATGTAGCTCCAATTGATAATGGTTCAATTTAAAGGATTTTGAAGCCAAATGCAAGAAATGGAAAGAAATAATGCAATAGAGAAAGATGTCATAATCATGTGTGTAATTTGGAATTTTTTATGAAAAAGAGGTGAAATCAGAAAATTATGGCACAATATGACAAAATATGACAAATTGTAGGAATTGTGCATAGAAATGTGTAAGAGAAATAGAAGAAGAAAGTATAAGAAAAATGCATAGAAAGAAGTAAGAGGTGTAAGCTAAAAATTAAGAATGTGTAAGAGTAGGAAATTTTGAATTTTAAAAACTCATAATTCCCTCTAAAATGGAAATTAAAAATTATAGAATTAGAAAATTAGAAATTACGAAATAGAAAATGGGAAATGGGAAATTAGAATTAGAATTTAGGAAAATAGAAATTCCCATAATTCATGAAAATAGAGTCAATTAATTAACAAAAATTAATTAGTTGATAAGGTTAGTAAAGAGGAATAATTAATAAGAAGGGATGAAATTAAATTATTAAGAAATAGGGTTTGTTTATGGGTTATCTAGTCCTATAGGAGAAATTAACAAATCAATTGGCTAAAATGATGAAATAAATGCAAGATAACCCTATTGAAGGATCATGATGAAAATGAAAATCAAGTGTGATGATTGGATGGCTTAAATCGATGATCAAATAAAATAAATGATGCTAGATAAATGACATAAAATGATGACTTCTCAAGGACACATGACAAGGGTTGATGACATATGACATTTAAGGAACATTATAAATACCACAAGATTGATTGAAATTGATTGAAAAGATTGATGACAATAACATTAACAAACATAGTCAATGCTATTAAATTGATTGAATAAGGACATGATTAGGCACTGAAGGACTCAAGCATGCTGATGATTGAATTGATGATATGCCAAGGACACATGACATGTATTAATGAATGTTGATAAGGCATTGAAGGATGTGACAATGCCTAAAGGATCGATGATGATAAGACAATGACATTGGAATAGTTTTGAATTTCTTCTAAGATGATCTACATTTTGAGTGAATGATGATCAAATTGGCTAAAAGATCAAAGTTAGTGAAATAATAAAATGGGACAAGTTGGGATGTGAATGTGATGAAAGAGTAGGCGCAAACCATTTTTGAGCATTTACATTTTTCCCCTCTTTGATACAATGTGATTATGAGCATTGTGTAAAAGAATAATAATGAAAAAAATCAATGCCCTCAAAAAATTGACTCAAGGAAATAATTTCGAAAAGAAAAGAAGACGAGAGAAAGAGATTAATTAAATAAACATTAGTAGAAGAAGGAAATGTGACTAAGAAAAGTGATGAAGCTTGATTTCATAGGTGTGCTTTAAATGTCATAAGAGCTTTATTTTTATATGGAAAATGCAATGCATCATGGTAAAGAAAGCTAGAGAAAAAATCCAAGCCTTTTGCATAAGCGAACATAATGCAGAGAGAGAATGACCTTATCCACCCAAAGACATAGAGTTGTGCCCCATAATATCAAAGGCACTTGAAAACTAAAAATAAAAATGACCATAAACCATCCTAGCTACTCTCATAAATAATTTTATATCATCAAGTAGCATAGGAACATGATCAAAAGAAAACAAAGAAAAAATAAAACACTCACTAAACAATGTGAGCCACCAACCATTCTGATCCATTATTACTTCCTTTATGAAGTGTTGTTTGGGATTTGAGTGTGTGTTTGATTGATGTTTTGATATGGTGATTTTTCAAGGTGTTTTAATCAGAGTTAGAAATTAGATTGATTATTGGTACAAGCAGTTTATTGTGTGTTTTGTCAAAGCATGATTTCATTGAAGCACAATGTTTAAGTCTGAGTTTGCATGTGAGAGTGTTTAGAAAAAGGAGTGATTACTTACAATGATTACTTACAAGGTTTATTGCAAGTTTTTTTTGGTGATTTTTCATTTTTTGGGGGTTTTTGAATTTTATTTTTTTATTTTTTTTGTGTTGTAGGTTTTTCCAGGACTTTTTAAAATTTTTAATTTTTAAAATTTTTTTCCCTTCAGGTTTGTATTTGATTTTTAGTGTTTTGTTCAATATATTTTAAGGTTTTTATTGAATTTTTATTTTCAGGATCATATTTTATTTTTTGGGATTTTTTTCAAGTCCTTGAAGTATGTACAAAGAAAGAATTGCCCCCTATGTCTAGCAAGGAAAGGGTATTGTGGATGGATGAGTGGAAAATGCAGATGGACAAAGGACAAAGGATAAGGACTATCCATAGAATATGAGGACATGTTTATGCAAGCTCAAGGAATGGACATGATAATGATAGTCTATTGAAATTATGGGAAGGGATGGCATGTGATGCATGGGAATGGACATGTGAAGAGGTTTAAAATATGTTGTGCATTTTTTCTTTACTTATATTTATCAAGACCAAGATAGGGATCATGATAGGAAAATGATAGGATATGGGTAGGAAAGGAAGATCAGTAATGGACAAGGGGATATGGAGTGAAGGTTACAATAAGATAGGAAAATTTGGACCAAGGGGATAAGATGGTGTAAAGAAGATAGGAAATGAGGATCTTCCAAGGGATCTATATCCTTGTCAAGATCAAATTTGGGAAAACAGAAAATGTGGACCACTAATAGAACAAGGGGTCAAATGGACATATGGTAAAATAAAGGAAATGGCATTGGGTAAAATGAGTGAAACTTACCCCAAGTATGTAATGCAAGATGTTCATAGACTAGACACGATGCCTATTTGTCAAGTTCTCATCATGTAGTACTTGCCCAAACCACCTATTTGTTGGGTTTCACTATTGAAACAAATGATTTTTCTATATTGTTATTATTCTTCATGCCAAGATACCTATTTTCTAGGTTTTCATCAATTTGACATTTAAAAAAACAAATATGTTTTTTGTAATTTTTGACACTTTTTAGAAGATAATGGATACATGACATGACATGGATGAAGGGCTCAAGCACCTAGTTATTTGTACAATTATCCAGAAAGTTATGCAATAAAGGACCATGACTATGGTGGTAGGCTTAGAGGCATTGGTAGGGTAATGAAATTGGGGATGAAAGGGATTTAGGAAAGGGAATAGATAGGAACAATGAAAGGGTATGACAAATGTGTAGGAGGATATAGGGAGTGAAAGAAGGATTGATGTTTAATGGATGGAAGTGGATGCAAGAACAAAATTAGCACATACCTTGAAGGGTAATGGAATGATAGAGGAAAATAAGATTTTTGATTTGATGGAGGAAAGGATGTAGACTTTGGAACAAAAGCACCCAAAATAGATTTGGAAGGTGGAAGACGTTTTGATGGAGGGATAGAAATTTTTGGTGCCACCTTTGATCGTTCCTTAGTATTTTTTGCTTCTAGAAGCTTATTGGGTAAAAGAAAAGGCAACCCCCTTATGACATTATGAATGGTGCAAAGCGAGAGAGAGAGAGAGAGAGAGAGAGAGAGAGAGAGAGAGAGAGAGAGAGAGAGATCCATTTTTATAGTGTTGGAGAATGAGAGAGAAGACTATTTCTTAAATAGATATGGGGAGAGGAGTTGCACATGTAACTGTAAATTTTATGAATGTTTCCATTTATAATAACTATGTGCAAAGTGTCAACAAGTGCTACCTCGGGGTTTTTCTACTACTGGTATTGGCTTTAGACAAGGAGACCTTGATTAGATTATTTACATATGACTGCTAGGTCAAAATTTTATTAAAGGACATCAAACTAATACAATGGTTAGAAAGTAACAACAAGTTTTGATATGGAAAATACAACTCATTTGCAATTACATATCTTAGTTTGGCTCAAATGTTAATCCACTAACTGGCCCTCATTGTTATCTTAGTCTCTTATTCACTTGACAACCCTTTAAACAATCACTCTTCACCTCTTCTCAACTCTTGTTAGCCTTCTACTTATGCTTTCCAATAAATAACATCAACAACTACTCTAACATTATTAGGTTAGCCCTTGTACCTCCTTAAATAGGTAATTTTAATCTTTTTTCACTTAAACATCATTGTAGATCTTACGGTTAGGTTGGATTCATCAAATCCTTGCACCATTTCATCTTTTGCTTTCTATTCTAGAAACTCCTCTAAACTTCTTCATGAATCCTTGCATAGAAATGTGCAAACATGGTTTCCCTTGATTTAAATCTTCCAGATCATCCATCCTTATCTTCAACATGCTTTACATATCCCAAGAAATCAAGTTTGTTGGCTAGAAATTATGATTCCTCACAAATTGTTAAAATGCTGTCCCTTGGCCAACACTATGTTATGATGCTCTATAATCCCTAGATTACTCGGTCACTACTCATTTTCTTGTTCTGAACATACACTATCACTTGGTCAATACCGATGCTCGGTCAACACTATTTCTACTCGGCACTTAACATGGCTTGACCGATGTTAACATAACTTGGCATGTATTGCATGTTCCTTAATCTTCTTCTCTATTGCTTGATCAAGCCTGTGTATTTGGTCTATCTTTGATCACTTCTTCAAGGCTTCACTAGAACTGTCTTCATCACTTGTAGTGTGATTAAAAAATCACTTTACATTGTCAAAGTCTGACTAATCAAGTGTCCATTTGTATTCTCTTCTTATAACTTAACCTTCTCTCGAGGCACTTTTGTTATGGCCAACTTCTCAAATCCTCTTCATCAATCATATAGATATGAGACTCAAATCAAACAACAAACTATCTCACCAATAAGGGTTGAAATCAATAACAACATAACAATCAAGTTTCAATTGTAGTTTCTAAACATCTCCCTCTTTGGCATTGGTGGAAACACCTCTAGTTACCATGTGGTCCAAAATTTGTAGTGCATTGAGAAAACTCCCTCTATGTATAGTCTAAGATCTTTAGTATTAGCCTTAGTTTCATTTTGATTCTCATCCATGCAATGCCTTTAGTTCTATGAACTCCTTCTTGTTTATACAAAACTCTCCCTCTTATTGATTATTTCATGTTCTCTATCTATCTTATGGAAACTTCTATCTTCATGGTAATCTCTTCCTCTTTCTTAAGATATCTTCCTCTTACTGCATGGGTAATTATCTTTTATCTTCTCCCTCTCTGACAAAAGTATCTTTTGATTCCTCTATCAATATAGAATATGTTAAATTCATTGGAAATGAATTCTCCACATCTATCATATCTCAATCATTTCAAACTCTTTCCTTTTTCCTTTTTAAATCTAGCCAAATACCACTTAAATAACTATAAAGTATTATTTATTTTAAGAAACATCACAGCCATCATTCTAGAATGGTCATCAAAAAATAGAGTGAAATATTTGTCTCCACAATAGCTTTAAACAACAATAGGTCCGCATAAGTTAGTATGAACCAACTCCAAAATATCATTAGATGAATATGTCTTTCTCTTGAAACTAGACTTTGTCATTTTTCCCAATTGACATTGTTTACACATAGCATTGTCAAGTTTCTTCACTTTTGGAAAACCTCTTACTCTTTTCATCTTACTAATGCTAACAAGATTGTCAAAATTTACATGACATAACCTCTTGTGCCATAACCAAATATCTTCATATTGTGCAAACAGACATGTTTCATCAGATAAATATGGATAGAACAAGTTACCTCTTGTTTGATTACCACTTCCAATTAGTTCACAATCAACATCAACCATCTTGGCCTTTCTATGATGGAATTCAACATTGTAACTTGATTTTTTCAACTATGAAACACTCAACAAGTTATAGTTAAGTCCTTCAACCCAATAAACATTGCCACATTTGATATTATCAGTCAATTATATTAATCATTTACCTTTCAGAAGACATGGTACAACATTACCAAATTTAACACATCTATGCTTTTATGGTCCAATGTTCTCAAATTTACTTCTATTGCTAGTCACGTGATTTGAAAAAACACTATCAATTATCCATCTATCACTTTTGTTCGAATATAAGATTAATGCAGTTTTCTCATCTTCATCAGAATCATCTTTCATAACAACATAGACAACTTCTTCATCATTACATTTAGATTCATTATCAGTTTCTTCTTCAACAATGTAAAAAGATTTCTTAATATTTTCTTTTTATTCCTTACTTCTCCTATTGTCTTGGTCATCTCTTCTTCTTTTATACTTGCTTTCCTTTCTTTCATCTTTGTCTTTTCTTTCAAACCATCTTGTAGCAATATGATCAATGTTGTTACATGAAAAACATATTATAGGAAGTTTACCTTTGTTTTTCCCTTTGCCTCTTGGAAGTCTTCTAGGCATTAGTGCTTCAAGCTCATTAAGTTCATTATCAGAAGTATCACTTTCACTTTTCACATATTTTCCTTTTCATTTCTTATTAAAAACCAATTGTGAATTAAAGAAAATTCAGCAGCTTGTAGGAGTGATGTTATCTGTGAAGTTATCAAAATTTGACATCTCAAATGTAGTAAGTATACCAATCAAATCTTCTAGAGTTAGGTCATTACCTAGAAGACATCTTAGTTCTTGTATTGTAGAAACCCTAATAGCATAAATAGGAAGTAGAGTTCTCAATACCTTGCTAATCACTATTTCATCATCAATCTACCAACTCCTCCTCTTATAGCATTAACAATCTCTTTGATTCTTGCACAATACTAGACTATATTATCACCTTCTACTATTCTCATTTCATTAAACTTACCACTCAAGCTCTCTGATTTTTCTCTTAGGATAATGTTGTCTCCTCCATAGATGTTCTTTAGTGTGTGCCACATTTCTTTAGTAGTCTTGCAATATTTTATCTCATCAAACTTGACATATCTCAAGGTTGATTCAATCTCTAACAAGGTTAAATGTGTTCTTATTTCTCTTTTAGTTTATGGGTTGTTAGAGAGACTGTTGCTATCTCCACATATGCATTGTGCAAAAAACATATTGCACCATCACCAATTCCTGCTAGATGTAGCCTCATCAAACTTTTCCATGTAGGGAAGTTCTCTTTGTTCAACCTTGGCACGTACTTTTTGTACATCATGATCTTTAGCTTTAAGTACCTTCAAACTGTTCTCTTGCAAGTACCAATGCTCTAATACTAATTGTTAGAATATTTAGAGCAATTGAGAGGTGGGGTGGTGAACCATTTATCTAAAGTTCAAATGTACTAATTGAATAAACAAACACTTAAATTAGTTCAGATCTTCACATTCATTAACTTGACATTTTGTCAAAGAATAATAATGGAAAAGATCAATGCCCCAATCAAATAAAAGGAGGTAGGATGCCCCCTCAAAAAATTGACTTGAGCAAATAATTTCGAAAAGAAAAGACAATGAGAGGAAGAGATTAATTAAATAAACATTATTAGAAGAAGGAAATGAGACTAAGAAGAGTGATGAAGTTTGATTTCATAGGTGTGCTTTATGTCATAAGAGCTTTAATTTTATATGACAAACATAATGTAATGCATTGTGGCAAAGAAAGCTAGAGAAAAAATGCAAGCCTTTTGCATAAACAAACATAATGAAAATAGAGAATGACCTTATCCACCCAAAGACATTGAGTCATGCCCCATACTATCAAAGGAACTTGAGAAAAATAAATAAAAATGATCATGAACCATCCCAACTACTCTCATAAATCATTTTATATCATTGAGTAGCATAGGAACATGATCAAAAGAAAACAAAGAAAAAATAAAAACACTCACTAAACAATATTAGCCAACAACCATTTGGATGCATTATTACTTCCTTTATGAAGTATTGTTTGAGATTTCATAGTGTCTTTGATTGATGTTTTGATAGGGTGATTTTTCAAGGTGTTTTGATTAGAGTTTGAAATGAGATTGATTATTGATACAAATATTTTAGTGTGTGTTTTGTCAAAGCATAATTTCATTTAAGGCAATGTTTAAGTCTAAGTTTTCATGTGAGAGTGTTTAGCAAAAGGAGTGATTATTTACAAGGTTTATTGCAAGTTTTGTTTTGGTGATTTTTCATTTTTAAGGGTTTTTGAATTTTTTTTGTGTTGCAAGTTTTTTTGGGACTTTAAAAATTTTTTTATTTTTTTTTAAAGGTTTGTATTTGATTTTTAGTGTTTTTCTTAGGATATTCTATGGTTTTTATTGAGTTCTTTTTTTAGGATCATATTTGATTTTTTGGGATTTTTTCAAGTCTTTGAAGTATGTATAGAGAAAGAATTGTCCCCTATGTCTAGCAAGGAAAGGGTATTGCAGATGGATGAGTGGAAAAGGTATATGGATGAGTGGAAAATGTAGATGGACAAAGGAAAAAGAATAATGACTATCCATAGAATATGAGGACATGTTTATGCAAGCTCAAGGAATGGGCATGATAATGATAGGCTATTGAATTTATGGGAAGGGATGGCATGTGATGCATGAGGATGGACATGTGAAGAGGTTGAAAATATGTTGTGCATTTTTTGTTTCCTTATTTTTATCAAGATCAAGATAGGGATCATGATAGGAAAATGATAGGATTGTTGAAATTTGATTGAAAAGATCATTTATAAGAGAATTTACTAAGAGGGAGATTGTTGAAATAGATTACGTGTTTTAATCATTGTTTTGTCACTGATGTCAAACCTTCTTTTTGCTAGTAAGACAATTGCTTATAAGATTCAAGTACTATCACTTAGTTGATTGATGAGAATAATTTGATCAATAAGATGTAACAAAAGCACCTAGAGAAAAGGTTGAGTTATGATTATGTAATGATGTACAAGGATCAATTAAAATAGTAATAACATGATGTATTGATGATCTACTTAAGGTTAGAAAATGGTTGGGTACCCTTAGAAAGTTTAGAAGAATAAGTTAAATAAAGTTTGTTTGACAAAGCTTGACTGAGTGGATTGTAGGTGCTAAGAAAAGTCAGTGCAAGCTAATAAGAAAGTGAGTTGGAGCTATGTAAAAGAAAATTCTAGTGGATGCTAAGAAACATAGTTGGTGTCAAGTAAAGTTTAGTTGATGTTGAGCACTAGTAAACTTTAGTTGATGCCGAGTGATTTTACAATTGATTATGAGAAATGCAGTATGTGCCAAGTATCATAAGGTTGATAGTGCTAAGCTATTGCATTATGTGAAAGATTGAAGATTCACTAAATCTAAGCTAACAAGTTTTTTTTCATGAAACTTGTGAACCAAAAGGAAGACAAGGATGATGAGTTGGTGGCACATAATTGATGTAATCCATTTTTAGGTGAATTCAAATGGATTCTAGGAGAAGTTTCTAGAAAAGACAAGATATGGGGTAGATACATTGTATCCTACCTAATCCATCCAAAACCCTAATTCAGACAATGGATAATGAGTGGAAAAATATTCTAATTTCCCATTTATGTGAATGTCTAGTCATGAAGCAAATGAGGTCGGTGTCATGTGTGAGAACCTAAGGAGGAGAAGGAATTAAGGGTTTTGCTTGATCAAGTGACCCAAGAGAAGAGTCTGCAATGGAGTGTTTGTTGGACAATTGTCAATGTTCCCCTTTTGGGTATGTGACATGGATTAATCATGTCCTATGTTCTATAATTCTAGTGGTTGTATTGAGTATTAACTTGTCGATCTTTTGGTGCAATAGTAGCTCTAGTTTGTAACAAGTGGTATTAGAGCTTGGTCATAGGTTTGAATCTCCTTGGGTAACACTGAAGGGGGGATTGTTGGACTAACTGCCAATGTTCCCCTTCAAGATTTGTGACATGGATTAACTGCCTCTTGTGTTTTATAAGTCTAATGGTTGTATTGAGCATTAATAGGCTGATCTTTTGGTATAATGACAACTCTAGTTTGTAATAGTGTTAACCAAGAAGGCTTAAGGAGATGAATGCTTGATGGATGAATAAGGTTTCAAAGTTATAAAATATGAAAGCCAAGTAGAATTAAGGATTGAATAGAGATCTATAATCTACAAGAAAAGTTGTAAGTTGTATCATATCAAAGCTCTACTGTTACTCTCTAACAATTGTATCAATCTAGGGTAAATCCTTTGGTGTAAGGTTGACCTAACAGTCATTAGAAAATCCTTTAACCAGGTGGCATTCCAAGTGAATGGCCTAAAGACCTCTAATAAGGCTCACTTCTAATATCATTATTGAAATCCCTTAACCGAGTCACATTTAAGAGTGTGTATTGTAACCTTTAACAGGGTTGGCCTTTCATAAGACATCACTTCAAAAGAGTGAAAATGGAGTAGCATATTACTATTGGTTTTTCCCAAATTGGATTTCCACATAAATCATTGTGTCAAATGTTTTGATGAATGTGCTGTATTTCATGATTTACACTTCTGTAAAATGATTTGATAGTATCATACAAGTTTTAGTAAATACACAATGGATGCATGCATGGGTATGAATGTTTTATGGGTTCACTGAATTATAAAAAAATTTATTTATACATCAAGACCTTGAATAACTAATTCACACCACCCCCCCACCTCCCCCCTCCTCTCTTAGTTATTCTAAAGTAATTCCAACAATTGGTATTAGAGCCCTGTTGCTTAAGAGGACTAGTTTTAAGGTATTAGAAGCACAAAGATTGAGATGTCTAAAAGAGAGGTACCCAAGCTCAACAAAGATAAATTTCTTGCATGAATTTTTTTGATGAAGCTACACCTTGGAGGACTTGGAGATCATGCACAATCTACCATTATAGTGGAACATGTTGATCTAGTTGGAGCCCTAACTATTGAATGTATGAAGAAGAAGAAGGAACACAATTAGGAAATGTTGGAGATTACCTCAGCCCTAAGTTATGTCAAATTTGATGATATCAAAAGCTATGATACTATAAAGAAAATGTGGGATGCCCTGTACACCATCTATGGAGGAGACACAAATGTTCAAAAAGCCAAATCTGAGAGCCTTAGAGGTAAGTGTGATGATATGAGAATGGAAGAATGTGAAAATATTGTTCAATATGTTGCTAGGATAAATGAAGTTGTTAGTACAATAAGAGGAGCAACTAGCCATATGGATGATAATAATATGTTAAGTAAAGTCTTGAGAACATTACTACATGATCATGCTATTAGAGTTTCTACAATGCAAGAGTTGAGATGTATTCTAGGAAATGATCTAACCCTTGAAGGTTTGGTAGGTAGACTCACTGCTTTTGAGCTATCTAACTTTGATAATTACAAACCTAAGAGTCTTTAATCTAAATTCAAAGCCAAGTTGTTATTGAAGCATTTTAATGAGGTGAAGAAAAAGAAGAAGAAGAAAAGAAAGATAAAGTATGTATCCAGTGATAGTGATATAGATGAGGAAGATGTTGAACAATTGGAAGCACTACTGGCAAGAAGATTTCATAGACGTAAAGGAAAGTTCAAAGGTAAGTCACCCATCATTTGTTTCAATTGAAATGAAGTTGGTCATATTGCTACAAGATGTACATAGAAGAAGAACTATACAGAAGGAAACAAGTATAAATATAGAAGAGAAGATGACAATAGAGATTGCAACGACAAAGGCAAGAAGTCATGCTACATTGCTAAAGAAGAAAGAAGGGATGATTTTGATGAACATGATGATGAAGTGATATATGTTGCAATGAAGAAAAAATTTGATGAAGATGAGGCAACTACACTTGCGACTTGTGTGAACAAAAATGATAGATGGATCATTAACAGTGGATACTCACATCACATGACTAGAGATAGAAGTAAGTTCATTACCTTAACTTGTTATGATGGAAATAGTGTGAGATTTGGTAATGATGCACCAATTTGTTTGATAAAAGGAAAAGGTTCTATCAAACTCACATAAAAGATTTCATGTGACAATGCTTACTATGTTGAAGGACTAAATTATAACTTGTTAAGTGTGTCACAATTGAATAATCTAGGAATAAAGGTTAAATTTGGAAACAAAATTGCCATTATATATGACACAAATGGGAAATTGATTGGTAAAGGGGATCAAACTAAAAGTAATCTATTCTATCTAGATATAGAGTATGCTACTTGTTTTTTTGCAAAATTTTATGATGCATGGCTTTGGTACAAGAGATCATGTCATGCTAATTTTGATAACTTGGTTAGTATCAGTAACATGAAGAAAGTTAGAGGATTGCCTAAGTTGAAGAAACCTAATAATATAGGGTGAAAAAAATGTCAGCTAGGCAAAATGTCAAAGTCAAGCTTTAAGAGTAAAGCTTATACCTCTAAAGAAATACTAGAGTTTTTTATACTAACTTATGTGGACCAATTCAAGTCCAAAGCTACAAAGGAGATAAGTATATAATATTGTTTGTGGATGATTACTCTAGGATGATATCAGTTATGTTTCTAAAATAGAAATCTATTGTTTTTCAAATTTTTAAGTGGTATTTGGCAAGAGTTGAGAAAGAGACAAGTAAGATTCTGGAATGCTTGAGATTAGAAAGAGGAGGAGAATTCACTTCAAATGAGTTTGAGATGTTTTGTAATGATAGAGGAATCAAAAGATAGACATCTACTCCCAGGACCCCTCCACAAAATGGAATTGATGAAAGGATAAACAAGTCCATAATGGACTATGCTAGAACACTCATGATTGAAAAGCGTGTTCTCTAAAATACTGGAGAGAAGCTATATGTATAGTTGTCTATAACCTAAACCATGTGCAAATCATGAAGGGTACTTATTCAACACGTTTTGAACTATGGTGTGGATATCCACCTAATGTAAAATACTTTAAGGTATTTGGAAGTAAGTGTTGCATTCTTAAAGATGTTAGGAATGGAAAATTTGATATAAAATGTGAAGAAGGTGTATTCCTTAGATACTCCACAAGTAGAAAAGCTTATAAGTGTTTAAATACTAACACTAACAAAATTGTGGAAAGTACAAATGTGAATTTTGATGAATTTATAGAAGTACATGAGGCTGAGCCTATGAAAGAATTAGAAGAATACAAATCATTTGTATATTTTTATGAAGGAATGTCTGCTAAAGAAAATGTTCCAAATCAAGGTTGAAATCAACAACAAGTTTCAGTGACTATCGAGTTACACCCTGTGAATGCCAAGTTGCATTCAGATGTTGAGTTTCAAAATGAAGTAGGTGTACATTCTAATTTTGAGGTAAGTGTATATGAAAGAGATGCTAAAATACCTAATAGAAATGAATGTAGTGATACTAAAGTTGAAGGACAACATGAAGAAACTAGACCTGAGCCAAGATTGTCTAAATATGTGAAAATACATCATCCTACCAATCAAATCATTGGAAACAAAGATGCTAGGCCATTGATAAGAAATATATTGAGAAGTGAATCATGTTTATTAAGCATGAAGTAGTCCAAATCAGTAAAAGATGCATTATAAGATGATGACTAGTACAAGGCCATGGAAGAAGAGATTAAACAAATAGAGAAAAACAAAACATGGAGTCTAGTTCCTAGACTAGAAGACAAAAATGTGATTGGCCCCAAGTGAGTATTCAAAAACAAGTTAGATGAGAATGGTGAAGTCACAAGAAAAAAATCAAGATTAGTTTGCAATGGATATGCACAAGAAGAAGGAATTGACTATGGGGAGACATTCGCTCTTGTTGCAAGAATGGAAGGAGTAAAAACTCTACTTGCTTATGCTACATACAAAAGTTTCAAAGTTTATCAGATGGATGTTAAATCTACATTTCTGAATGACATACTAGAAGAAGAAGTTTACATAGAATAGCCATAACGATTTGTTGATGATAACAATAAGAACATGGTATGTAGACTGCACAAAGCCCTACATGGATTGAATTAAGCACCAAGAGCATGGTATGAGAGACTTCATACATATTTTGTGAAGATTGGATTTGAAAGGACTAATGATAACAACAATCTATACACAAAGAAAGAAAAAGGCAAAGGTATTTTGCTATCTGAAATATTTGTTCATGATATCATAGTTGGAGCATAAGAATCTCTATGTAAGGACTTTAAAAATTAGATGAAGCAATAATTTGAAATGCCTATGTTTGGAGAAATCAATTTTTTTGAAGGATTGAAAGTATATTAGATGAAGTATGGTATATACATCACTCAGTCAAAGTGTGTCAAAGAGATATTGAAGACATTTCGATTAGAGGATTCTCAACCAATAAGTACACCTATGGTGACAGGACACAAGTTGTCAAGGAATTATGATTTAGCTAATGTGAATCAAACATTGTACAGGTCTATGACTTGCAAATTGCAATATGTAGTACATAGCAAATCGGATATTGCATTATCTATAGGGATAGTTGCAAGATTCTCTACTAATCCTAGGTAGAATCATTTAATGGCTGTGAAAAGAATAATGAGATACTTGAAAGGAATAGAAGAGTTTGGTCTATACTATAAGAAGAATGAAAGGTTTAACTTAAAAACCACATTGATGCAAACTAGGTTGGAAACATTGATGATAGAAAGAGAACCAGTGGAATGGCATTTTTCTTAGGTAAGAGACTAATTACATAGACAAGCAAGAAACAAAGTTGTACTTCACAATCTACTACCGAAGAAGAATATGTTGCTACTACTATAATTTGCACAAACATTGTATGGATCGAATAGCTACTCAAAGGAATGAAGGATGAAATTAAAAAATTAGTGATACTTTATTGTGATAATACAAGTGCTATCAATATATCAAAGAATCTAGTGATGCACACAAAGACAAAACACATTGGAATCAAGTATCATTATGTTAGAGAATTAGTTCAAGACAAAGAGGTGAAGATGGAATATGTTAACTCAAAGGAGAAAATTGTTGATATCTTCACAAAACCATTACATAAGTATGCTCATGAGTATATAAGAGGTAAACTAGGGGTGATACCCCTATCAAAGGCTATTTAGGAAATAGAAGGAGTGTCTTGCATAAAAAAAGATGATGTTCATATAATAAAAAATGATGTAGTAGATCTTACTTTAGGAACTACCTAAAGTAATCACAGAGCTAAAAATTCAAATCAGTCACAAGCAAGGTGACAGAGGGAGAAACTGAAGAAACTATAAATTCTTATATCTGCATTCTTTAAGATGTCAAATTTTTGGTATATGTCTTTGGCATTGTTGTTAAAGAGGGATAAAGTACATTAAACTAATCATCATCAAAAGAAGAGTTTTACTAATCAAGTGTAAGAGATAAGAGGGAGAAAGTCCTAAATTGATCTATTGATTAGAGAGAAAACATTGATCAAAGAATTAAGTTAGAACAAAGAGGGAGACAATTATCAGAACATTGATTAGAGAGCTATAAAGATCAATGTCAGAGGGAGATACTCTGTTGATCAATCTAGTATAAAGAGAGAGGGATATATAAGAAGGAACTTAGAGGGAGTTATAAGAAAGAGTTTTTGTAACCTAATTAGAAGATGAAAGTTGTTGATAAGGGGAGTAATACAAATTTTCTCTTTGGTATTGCCTTACTATTTCAACCAAATCAAATTGGTTGAATGAGATGATTATCATTTGATTGACTTAGTTGATCACTTTTGTTTGCAATCAATGCCAAAGAGGGAGATTGTTGAAATTTGATTAAAAATATCATTGATAAGAGAAATTGCTAAGAGGGAGATTGTTGAAGAAGTTTATGTGTTTCAATCATTGTTTTGTCACTGATATCAAACCTATTATTCACTAGTAAGACAATTGCATATAAGATTCAAGTACTATCACTTAGTTGATTGATGAGAAGGATTTGATCAATAAGATGTAACAAAAGCACCTACATAAAAGGTTGAGTTATGCTTATGTAATGAAGTACATAGATCAGTTAAGAAAGTGATGACATGATGTATTGGTGATCTACTTAAGGTTACAAAATGGTTGGCTAGACTTAAAAAGTTTAGAAGAATAAGTTAAAAAAAATTTGTCTACATTGCTTGACCGAGTGGATAGTAGGTGTGGAGCAAAGTCAATACAAGCCAAGCCAAAATTCAATTGGAGCCAAGTAAAAGAAAATTCTAGTGGATGCCAAGAAAAATAGTTGATGTTGAGTAAAGCTTAGTTGATGCCAAGCACTAGTAAACTTTAGTTGATGCTGAGTGATTTTACAGTTGATCTCAAGCAATGTAGTATGTGCGAAGCATCAGAAGGTTGATAATGAGTTCTAATTTTTGGATTAGATTGTGTATACTTTTTTACCATCAACATTTCAGATAATACTACATGATCCATCATCAGGATGCAAGAGAATAGGAAGAACAAAAAATGATAAGTTGTTGATCTATTAGACCACTTAAAAGGAACAAGAAAAGGGAGAAGCTTGGGTACTTTTTTCTCTCTCCTCACCCAAGCCTCCCCCCTTTCTTGTTCCTTTTAAGTGGTCTGCTAGATTTGCAACTTATCATTTTTTGTTCTTCCTGTTCTCTTGCATCCTGATGATGGATCATTTATTATGATCTAAAATTTTGATGGTAAAATATTATACACAATCTAATCCAAAAATTAAAACTTATTTTCATGGACTGTGGAGATCTTATGGATGAGGTTGATAATGCCAAGCTATTGCAATATGTTAAAGATCGAAGATTCACCAAATCTAAGCTAACAATATGGTTTTCCTGAAACTTGTGAACTAGGAGGAAGATAAGGATGATGAGTTGGTGGCATAGAATTTGATGTAAACCACTTATAGGTGAATTCAAATCAATTCTAGGAGAAGTTTCTAAAAAAGAAAAGATATGTGGTAGATACATTGTATCCTACCTAATCCATCCAAAACCCTGATTTGGATGATGGATAATGAGTGGAAAAATATTCTAATTTCCTATTTATAGGAATGTTTGATCATGATGAAAATGAGGTTTGTGTCATGTGCAAGAACCTAAGGAGGAGAAGGAATTAAGGGTTTTGCTTCATCAAGTGACCTAAGAGAAGAGTCAACAATGGCGTGTTAGGAAAGAAGGATTAAGGAGATGAATGCTTGAAGGGTGAACAAGCTATCAGAGCTATAAAGTATGAAAGCCAAGTGGAATTGAGGACTAAACAAAGATATGTAATCTACAAGAGTTGTAAGTTGTAGATCAAAGCTCTACTATTACTCTCTAACAATTGTATCAGTCTAGGGTAAATCCTTTGGAGTAAGGTTGACCTAAAAGTCATTAGAAAATCCTTTAACTAGGTGGCATTCCAAGTGAATGGTCTAAAGTCCTCTAATACAACTCACTTCTAAAAAGGTGATTGAAATCCCTTAATCGGGTCACATTTAACAGTGTGTATTGTAACCTTTAATAGGGTTGGCCTTTCATAGGGTGTCACTTTAGCAAAGTGAAAAAGGAGTAGCATGTTACTAGTGGTTTTTCCCAAATTAGATTTCCACATAAATCACTGTGTCAAGTGTGCTAATGAATTTGTTGTGTTTCATGCTTTACACTTTTGCAAATTGATTTGACAGTAACATAAAAGTTTTAGTAAATACACAAGGGATGCATGCATGGGTATGAATGTTTTATGGGTTCACTGAACTATGAGAAGTTTTATTTATACATCAAGACCTTGAATAATTGATTCACCCCCCCTAGTTATTCTAAAGTAATTCCAACAAGGATATGGGTAGGAAAGGAAGATCAATAATGGACAAGGGGATATGGAATGGAGTTGATGTAAAGAAGATAGGAAATGAGGATCTTCTAAGGGATCTATATCCTTGTCAAGATCAAATTTGGGAAAATAGAAAATGTGGAACACTAATAGGACAAGAGGTTGAATAGACATATGGTAAAATGAAGGAAATGATATGGGATAAAATGAGTGAAACCTGCCCCCAAGTATGGAATGAAAGATGTTCATAGACTACACATGATGCCTGTTTGCCAAGTTTTCATAAGTGCCTATTTGTTGGGTTTTCACTATTGAAAGAAATGATTTTTCTTTATTATTATTACTATTATTCAAGCCAAGATGCCTATTTGCCAAGTTTTCATCAAGGTGACTATTTTTGTAAAAGTAAATTTAATGAATTTTTGACACTTTTTAGAAGATAATGGATACATGACATGACATGGATGAAGGGCTCAAGCACCTAGTTCTTTGAACAATTATCTAGAAAGGTATGCAATAATGGACCATGACTATGCTAGTAGGCTTAGAGACATTGCTAGGGTAATGGAATTGGGGATGAAAGGGATTTAGGAAAGGGATTAGATATGAACAATTGAAGGGTATGAAAATTGTGTAGGAGGATCTAGGGAGTGAAAGAAGGATTGATGTTTAGTGGATGGAAGTGGATGTAAGAACACCATTAGCACACACCTTAAAGGGTAATGCAATGATAGAGGAAAACAAGATTTTTGATTTGATGGAGGAAAGGATGTAGACTTTGGGACACAAGGATCCAATAATAAATTTTTAAGGTGGAAGACATTTTGATGGAGGGATAGAAATTGTCGATGCCACCTTTGATCTTTCCTTAGTATTTTGTCCTTCTAGAAGCTTATTTGGAATCCATAAGGACTTTGATTTTTCATTCTTTTGTTGTTCCTTTAATTGCATTGTTTGCAAAAGATATTTAGGAGTCCATATTTCTTTTGATTTTATTTTTGATTAATGGGCCTTTGTGGCCTTTTTTATATTTCTTTTTCTTTTGTGGTCATATTTTTCTTTGTATTCACATATCAATTAGACTGGACATGTTAATCCTTGACTACATGTAGACTACTTGAATTATTGACCTTATGATTGGCATCCAAATTTCTTGGATGTTGAATGGAATTAAGTGATGGATATGAATTATTTGTAGGACTTTTGGACTGGTGAAGGGCTCTCTAGGATGTGTGCCTTTCCTAACTTGCATATGGAAAAGGGTAAGCAAATTGTGAACTAGTGGATGGAAGAACATATGGTCCTAAAATGGATGGAAGAGGTGAAGGAGGAGGTATACATTTAGATTTGAATTTTGAAGCAATACCAACACCTTGAGAGTGAAATTTAGAATTGGGGTCATGACCTTTAGAAATTTCTTTTGCATTAAAGGGTTTTGACATACTTTGTTCTTTATTCTTGGACCCTTTGACTTGATAATTCTTTTGAATAGTGTGATACTTGTCACTAGATCCAACTCTATGTTTAGGTGTATATGATATGGAAGAAATAATAGGATCATGAATTTGACTAGATTTTATAGTACTAGGGGAACCCATTTTAATTGGAGGAAGTTCATGAATATCATACACAAATGTGTTTAAACTATGAGGGGGATTAGGTAGAGCAATGAGATCCTTCAATAGAATGAGAGTAGTGATAGGATCATCTAGTAGGATAGGATCTTGTGGAGGATTTGGAGGGATGGTGGGATCTGGTGATGGATCCATAAGCATAATGAGATTATGTTGTGGACATGAAGGAATGAACGAATCTTTTCAAGTTTCTAGGAGTGAAGGGATTATTTGATCTTGACCTAGATTTGGATCATTAAGAAATATGGAAGGGTCATCTTGATCTTTCTTAGGGAGTCAAAGGTCAAGGGGAAATGGACCATCTTTGATAATGGGGTTATTAGGAGGCTCAAAGGAAATGAGGTCTTGGTCAAAGATTGGATTGGATTGGTCATGATTAGGGTCTTGATACTGATTTATTTATGGACTCATTTTTGTGTTCTTTAAATCATCCTCTTGACATCGGGTATGACAATTTGAAAATGGATTAGTATTTGGATATGATGGATCTTGATTTTGAGTTGGACTATCTAAAATAGGATCGCATGTATATGGAGGATAGAATGACAATGGTTCTAGAATTTATAATTCATGAAATAGAACTATTTCAAGAATGGGACTAGGTGGAATTTTTACTATGGATAGCCCTTGAGAGGTTTCAACATTGGTAGTGAAACTTGACGGTGATGAGGGAAATTTCTATTGTGAGTTTTTCAGATATGAAGGGATGGACAGAGACATGTATGTTTCTTGAAGGTAAGTTTTTTGAGGGGACATTGGTGTTGCATCAATGTGAATGTTTTTGGATGATCTATTGCTAGACATGGGTGAATCGTTATCGTCATCTTTTCCAAATAAAATTTGAAATATTTTCTTAACAATATAATATTTGGATTTCCTTTGATTAGTTGATTGTGTTGGTGATGTAGAATTGATATTTACATGTTGTGCAAGTTTTTTGGTTTAGTTTTTTTCTCAAAAGGAATCTCATTGATCATGTTTGTTTATGTCCAAAAGTTGACATGTTTGTGTTTGCACTTATTTGAGAAAAACTTATTGGATTTGTGGACACAAAGTGTTGTTGATAAAATTTTGTTGAAGACTATTTTATTTGTGATTCAATTGTTTTAACCAAAGGTTGTGACATTTGTTGAGGTTTACTTGATTCAAATGCAATAGGATTGGTTTGGTCATATTTAATGTCTTCGTTTTAGAAGTATTTGGTTGAATTTTTCCTTTGCCTCTTTGAGTTGTGCAATAATTTTTTGGCATTTTTTTATCTATCTAGGAGATATTTTATGTTAGCTTTAGGAAAATTTTGGAATGGATAGTTATAAAGTTTAGCCATGTCATATCCTCATTTTATAATGGATTATATTTTCTCTTGAACCTTTTCAGACTCCTTGTCTAGTTTCTTTTGAAATTTTCCAATAAGGAGCATGTGATGTTTAGGTGATTCATCATAAGATTTAGGATTCTTTTGTGTTTGATCAAAAGAGGTAACACCATGTGGGGTGTATGTCATGTTTGGGTCAAAATCTTGTGTTGAATCAAAAAATGTTTGTGAAGTATCCATGATGTTTGGGTCAAAGCCTTGTTGTTACAAATGGATGTTTGTGTTTTTTTGTCACTTCAAATGTACATGGATTGGTATGAATATTTTTGACAAATTTGAAAATCACATGTTTGCAAAATATTTTGAATGTTTCTTGACAAGTGTTTGCAAGTTTATCAATTTGGCAATTATCTTGATTAATATGAAACACTTATGCAAGACACAATAAATAGAATGGTTATTGTTAAAGAGAAAATAAAAACATGACAACTAATGTTGAAAGGATAATATCCACTAAATTCTCACTTGAATTGAAGTTCAACTACACTTATCCAGAGTAGACAACCTAGAATTTTGGTAGCATAGGCTCCCCCTTACAGTGCACTCACTTCCTGGGAATACCAAGATCCGCTTCCCAAGGGGCATCACTTCCCAAGGGGTTGTTGTGTCTAATAAGGATTGCAAAAGTGTGAGATGTCTTCACTGGCATGGGCAACCCCTTGAGCCAGTTGATAGATGGATTTTGACCATTACAACAAAGGTTTTTAGTCTGGGACACTTTGTTCAGTAGGTTGATGATAGGCTCACACAAGAGTTATCTTAGCCTTATGAACCAAGGTTTGATGCACCTCTAAGGGTTTTGGAGGAGAGCTATTAGCTAGATATGTTATTGATTTGGTATTACCCACAATTAAGCCTTCATATAGCAGTTAGAGTTGAGACTTGGCTTTGGCCTGTTACCACTCTAAAGTCTAACCTTACAAGAGTAGATGGCTCAAGCTTTGTAGACACTCACCACCATGGTTTAGCACATGAATACACAAAATAGATGAAATAAGGAACAAGAGGATAACAGGAGTGTAGTGGAATCACCTAGAGCTCATAGAATTCTTTCTAGAATAGTAGACAAGCCCACATGTCCTACCTTTGTTAGAGAAGAACCAGTATAAGAACCAATGGAGGAAGTTGAGGATGAGACATTTTTAGATATCCTTATGGCTACAAATGATGAATGGTAATTATTAGCACCATAGGTTCGGAGAGGATGACCTTTGAATGCTTTGTAAATCAGAGAAGAGAACATTGCAAGTCACTCGGATAGAATAGGAGGCCTAGAGGTCAAAATAGTGAGCTAAAGAGGGCTATAGGAAAGCTTACTATGCCTGCATTTGATGGAAGTGGAAAGATGACAACTCAAGCTTGGATCCATAAGCTTGACACATTTTTGGCACTAATGCCAATGACAAAAATTGAAGCTATAAAATATGCCACTATGCACTTGGAGGGAGTAGCACATAATTGGTGCTACCATGGTATTGTAACACTTCAATATAATCAAGTGAAAAAATACCAGGACTTTGTGGATAGGTTGGTTGAAAGATCTAACAAGAAAGATTCAAAGGTTTATTTATGGGAATTAGCACAACTGAAACAAATAGGCAACTTGAAGTATTTTATTGGTGAATTTTAATGGTTAGTAGTTATAGTGCCGAACATTTTAGAGCATAGATTGATAGTTCTTTTCATTGAAGGCCTATTCGAACCACTCAGAGGTTGGGTAAAAGCATTTGATCTCATTTCTTTAAATGGAGCTATGAAAAAGGCAAGAGGTATGGAACATGCAGTCCCAACAAACAAATTTTAGTCTAAAGGAGCATCTTCTAATAAGGATAACAAACCATTTTATAAAAAACTAGAGATTACTAATTTTAAAAATGATTCTAAAGATAAAACTCTAGCCCCTTTTAACAGGGAAACATTGAATGATTTGAGAAAGAAATTATTATGTCTCTATTGTAAGGGACCATATGATGCAAACCATGATTTTCCTTCTAGACCAAAGGGAAAAGCTAATAGAGTTGTGTTGGCATACTATGAGGAATCAAAATTAGATAATTCAGACCAGCAATCTGATATAGAGGAAATAGATGGTGAAAAAAGGAAGACAAGGCTGAAAACTTGACTAAAATGGAGTTCAAGGATGGGGAAGCAGATGGGAAACTTAGGGAAGGTTGTCTCACTAGTATTAAGCAAGGAGGATCATTTTGAATGAGAGGAGTACTTGTTGGATAGTGAGTTATAACTTTGGTTGATATTGGTGCTACTCATAATTTCATTGATGCTAGGTTCATGGAGAGTTGTGGCATATAAATAGAGGAGTTTGGGAGAATTAGAGTGAGGGTAGCTAATAGCTATGTCCTTAATTATGATGGTAAGATCACTGGAATCCCCTTGGAAGTTAATAATTATGTCTTTAAGGCAGATTTCTATGTTGTGCCTATGGGAAATATAGATATAGTCCTTGGAATGAGTTGCATGATATTGGTGATTTCACTCTTAATCTCAAGTAGATGGAGATGAGGTTTAAAGTAAATGGGAAGACAAAAATTCTTAAGGCAATTAGGAACAATGATTTCAAAACGGTCTCTTTCTATAGGATGGGTAGATTGATTTGACATGATCAGATCGAGTGGGTAGCAAAGTGCATGTTAATGCCATCATAGGAGAGGCAATAGAAGACTGAATATCCTCTTGATATTCAGAAGCTTAGAGTTAAACACTCTAAGGTGTTGAATGACATTCCATTAGGTAGACCATCAGATAGTGGTGTTGAGCACATCATTTAGTTAGAGGAGTGGGCTAAGCCCATCATGATTACACCTTACAGGAATTCAAAGAGGTTGAAGGATGAAATTGAAAAAACCATAAAAGAGTTACTTGCTATGGGCCACATTAGACCAAGTCTTCTTTTACTTTTTCAATGGTTTTGGTTAAAATGAAGGATGAGACATTAAGGATGTGCATTGATTATAGGGTGCTTAATAGGAAGACAATTAAAAATAGGTACCCCATTCCTAGGATTGATGAGTTGATAGATGATCTTTTTAGGGCTTGCTTCTTCTAATAAATAGATATGAGATTAGGTTATCACCAGATCAGAGTTAGAGAGCGGTACATCGAGAAGATAGCCTTTAGATATCATTGTGGCCATTTTGATTTTGTAGTTATTCCATTTAGGCTAACTAACGCACCTGGCACTTCTTAGGCAACAATGAATAGGGTTTTGCATCCTCAATTAAGAAGTTTGTACTTGTCTTCTTTGATGATATCTTGGTGTATAGTAGATCTTGGGAGGAGTTCTTGGTTCACCTTAACATAGTGTTGGATATATTGGGTAGAGAGTCCTTGTATGCAAAGGAGTCAAAATGTGATTTGGGTGTGAGAAAATTGTTGTATTTGGGTCACATCATCAGTGTAGAAGACATATGCATGGATCCTAAAAATATTCATGCCATTGTGGAGTGGCCTTCATTGGCGAACCTTACACAATTGAGGGGATTTCTTTGATTATGTACATTCTACAGGAGGTTTGTGGATGGATATTCTAGGCATGCAACACCTTTTACAAATTTGATGAGAAAGGGAGCTTTCTTGTGGACTCCTAAGGCACAAGAGTGTTTTGAGAAATTTAAGGAGTTAATGACTCCCTGTCAATGTTAGCATTACTACATTTCAAAAAACCTTTTGAGTAACATTGTGATACTTCTGGAGAGGACATTGGAGTGGTGCTTATGTAGGAGAAGCACTCTATTTCTTATAAGAGCAAGAAATTAAGAGGGCTAGAATGGAGCTTCATCATATATGATAAGGAGATGTTAGCCATTATGCATGCTTTGGCTAAATTTAGGCAATATTTGGTAGGTAGAAAATTTTGTATTAAAACCAAGTGTAATGGCCTAAATCAATTTTTGGGGTAGTGAGATGTCAATGATAGGTAGCAAAAGTGGGTGAGCAAGTTACAGTCCTATGACTTTGATATTACATATTTTAAAGGGACACAAAATGTAGTTGTCGATGTTTTATCATTAGGCCCCATTTGAGCTTATTGACAGACATATCAAAGGATTGGAGACAATTGATACTTGTAGAGTATGAAAAGGATGCATGGATAGCCAAATTCATAGATGGAACTATTCAAGATAGTAGATACACCCTTTTGAATGAGCTCATCATTTACAAAGGGAAAATATTTTTGGTTCCAAGCTCAACGGTGAGGAGGATGGTTTTGAAATCTTTTTATGATTCACCTATGGTAGGACATCTTGGTTTATACAAGACATACTAGTAGATTAGAGAACACTTCATATGGAAAGGGCTAAAAGAAGAAGTACTTCAATATATTAGGGAGTGTCCCACCTACCAGCAGAATAAGCAAGAACACTCCTATCTAGGTAGTTTACTTCAGCCACTTCCAATTCTTGATAGGAAGTGGGAGTGTTTATCTATGGAATTCATTACATGACTACCTAGAGCCCAAGGTAGGGACTACATATATGTGGTTATTGATCACCTTACAAAGTTTGCACACTTCTTTTTTATCACTACTACATACACTACTACACATGTGGCAGAGTTGTTTTTTGAGGAGATATTCAAACTACATGGCTTACCTTGGAGCATTGTGTCTTGGTAGGAGCTATTCAAGTCATGTGTGACAAAGCTCACTCTAAGTACTAGCTGCCACCCTCAGACAGATGGTCAAATAGAGATAGTGAATAAATGTGTGGAGGGATATCTCATAAATTATATAGTAGGGCAACATAAGGCATGGGTAAAGTTGATTTATCTCTATGAGTATTACTACAATACCACTTATCACATGTCTATTCAGATGTCACCCTTTATGGCCCTGTATAGGTATGAGGCACCAAATTTTATGGATCTACTTTTGAGTGACAATAGATTCCCTAGTGTAGGTGATTTATTATAGGAGAGTCAAGACATTGTTAAGACTCTCAAGGATAATATAACCCAGGCACAGAATCAGTAGAAGTGGTATGCAAACTAGAAGAGGACATAGTGGACTTTTGAGGTTGGAGATATGGTGTATCTTATGTTGTAGCCTTACCGTCAATCCACTCTCAAGAAAAGTGGTACCGAGAAACTTAAGCCACCATACTATGGTCCATTCAGGATTACTAAGAAAGTGGGAGAGGTGGCTTATGAGTTAGATTTTCTAGTAGAGAGCAAGGTGTACAACATTTTTTATGTGTCACACCTCAAGAAGGTGTTAGGATATTATATTTTTCCTTCTATAGTGCTCCCACCCTTCGATGATGAGGTAAAATTCATATTGGTGCTAAAGGCTATCATTGATTTTAGGGAAAGGAACATGAGGTAGCGCACTATAAGGGAGTATTTGGTAAAATGGAAGGACCTGTTAGTAGAGGATGTGACATGGGAGAATTAGGAGATTTTGTAGCATCTGGACTTGAAGTTGCTTGAGGACAAGCAGTTTCAGGGAGGGCAGATTATAATGTCCCCATCTTTTTAGTATCTCAGTGGAGTTCTTAGCCTTGACATTCTTTGAAGGCTAAGTGGAGAAATAAGGAGAAATAGATTAAATTAATTTCTTATAATGTCATTAAATAAATTAAAATAAAAAGGTGACTTTGTATTTAATTAATTTAATTAATTGAGAGTGTATTAATTATCAAAAGGAGGAAACTTCTAGTAATTCAAATTATTAAATATTTTATTAATTATTGTATTGCAAGAGAGAAGCTTCTAGAAAGTGCATTAATTATTAGAAAGGGAGAAACTTCTAGAGAATACAATTATTAAATATTATATTTCCTTCTAGAAGGGTGAAGGAAAAGTATAAATAGAGGTGAGAGCTTCATTTTTTATCATCCAATTATTGAGAATTACTTTTGATACTAAGTTGGGAGAAGAAACTAAGGTTTTTGATTTTAGTCAACCATTGGAGAATGCCAACTCTTCACTATTGCAACCATTTGAGGTGGTTTAATATCCATTGAATTTGGTGTTCAGGAGAGCTTCAATTCAAGAGTTCTATTTGTGCTTAAATTGGAGAATAGTTTTTAGCTACTATAGTATGCATGCTTGTTGCCACACTGTAATATATATCTTTGATTCATTTGCATTCTTGGGCATCACTATTATTAGATTCCTCTTGTAACTATTAGTAGTTATAATTGTACTTCATAAGAATATGATTTTTTTGTGATAACTCATTATCAAATTTTGGCATTACTATAGCCATTATTGTATGTCAATTATTTTGCATTTCATATCTAGTTTCCATGTATTTGCATTGAAAATACCAAAAGAATTGCACTTGCATATTAGTTCATTGCAAGAGGATGATATATTGGTATTAGAGCTTGCTTGCAAAGTGTTTGACAAAATGTTGAACAACTAAACTAGAGAAGATTTTGGTGTTTGAAGAAGTTATAACCTTTTGGGGTTATTACAAGATTTCTCTTACACCCAAGATCCATGAAGGCAAGGGGAGATGATATGTTTGTATAACCCTTTGGGATTTTGTTAACACTGCTAAAATGCTAAACAAAATAGAAAAGTTTATTTTAGAGCACAAAATTAGGTGTTTGCTAATCTACTAAAAACCACACATAATATTTTGACAAACACACAAAGTCTCTATCATGCGTCCTACATCAAATTTATTAGTAGTTTTTAGCATTTGTCTTCATCAAATGAAAAAATGGATGTCTCCTCCTTTTGACATTAAAAAACACAAAAAATAGTCTCTAAAATTTAAAAATTAGTTTTTAACAACAAAATAAAATAAATTCTACAAATAACAATAATAAGCTTAAATTAATCTAAGTAAAAAAAGAAGCTAACAAAATTAAACCAAATTATAAATCAAACGAAAAAATCTAATCTAAATTTAAAAGTAAATTGTAATCCAAATTAGTGAATTAAAATCTAATCTAAATGAAAAACTAAATTCTAATCTAAATTAGTAAATTAAATATAATATAAATTAAAAACTATATTCTAATCTAAATTAGTAAAATGTAATCTAAATTGTGTGTAGGAAAAATATTATGACATGAATTTTTTAAATTTTAAGATATTGTGATGTGGATTTTTAGATTTGTATTGACAAAAGGATTCTTGACAAAATATATTTTGATTTTTGACAATTAGATTTCAGAGTTTTGACAAAGAAATTTTAGCTTTTAGACATATAATCTTAGATTTTTGGGACAATTTTTTTGATAAACAAAATTCAGATTTTTTTGTCAAAATTCAGAGTTTTTAGATGTTATGACAAGTGGATTTCAAATTTTTGACAAGTAGATTTCAACCTTTGACTTAATAAAGATTTGTTGATTCTAATTTCATATTTATACCTGATGTGACATAAATCAACTCATGATGAAGATTTATTTGCTATATCATTTATCAATTATAAAATGAAAAAATTAGAGGAAAGGCATTTGAATTATCTTAAAAAATAAGATAAAGCATAAGAGTTCTTTGATCCCCCTAATTAGATCTATGTGACTTCATTGTTTGCTTTAGATTCTCAAAAGTAAGGAAATATGTAACAATAAAGTTAGACTTGAATAATGCTCCAAGCTTCTTCCTTGTACCTGCACACATAAGAAGAGAGAAGAACAATGGTATTGCATGTTCATATCAGGTTCACCAAATGTAAGATTAAAAAATAGGTAAATTTGCATAATTAAAGAAACCACAAGTTTTCAAATAAATGCAAACTAACCTAATCTACCATTGAAGCCAATGAAATGAAGGTGCACAAATAAACATGAAAACATGGTCCCCTTCACATGATACTCCAATTTTATCCTTTCTTCTCCATAGAGTTGATGTTGATGTATCTCCAATTGCCAAGACACACCTAGAATTGAAAGCAAGATGATATGATAGTGAGAATACCTAGATCATGGTTAGCCATAACAAGTGCATAATGGCTCAATTTATAGGATTTTGAAGCCAAATGCAAGAAATGGAAAGAAAGAATGCAATAGAGAAAGATGTCATAATCATGTGTGAAATTTGGAAATTTTCTATGACATGATACAACAAAATATGACAAATTGTAGGAATTGTGCATAGAAATGTTTAAGAGAAATGGAAGAAGAAAGTGCAAAGAAAATGCATAGAAAGAAGTAAGAAGTGTAAGCTAAATTAGGAATGTGTAAGAGTGGAAAATTTTGAATTTTAAAAACTCATAATTCCCTCTAAAATAGAGATTAGGAAATAGAAAATGGGAATTGGGAAATTAGGAGATTCCATAATTCATCAAAATGGAATCAATTAATTAATTGATAAAGTTTAGTAAAGAAGAATTTTTTTTGGATCGATAAATGACCAAAGCCTAGATTAATATTTTTATTTATTTTAATTAATTATTTTATGTGTTGATAAAATTTGAAACCTAAAACCTCCCACATGAGAGGTTCACAAGTCATCGTTGTGTTGTAGGCTCTTGCCTAGTAAAGAGAAATAATTAATAAGAGGGGATGAAATTAAATGATTTAGACATAGGGATAGTTTATGGTTTATCTAATCCTATAGGAGAAATTAACAAATCAATTGGGAAAAATAATCAAATAAATGAAAGATAACCCTATTGAAGGATCATGATGAAAATGCAAATTAAATGTGATCATATTGGATGGATTAAAGCCATAATCAAATGAAATAAATGATGCTAGATGAATGGCATGAAATGATGACTTGTCAAGGACATGTGACAAGGGTTGATGACATATGATATTTAATGAACATTATAAGTAACACAAGACTGATTGAAAAATATTGAAATGAGTGATCACAATAACATCAATAGATACAATTTGTGCTATTAAATTGATTGAATAAGGACATGATTAGATATTGAAGGACTCAAGAATGTCAAGGATTGAATTGATGATATGCTGAGAACACATGAAATTCATTAATGAATGTTGATAAGGTACTAAAGCATGTAATAATGGCTAAAGGATCAATGATAATAAGACAATGACATTGATATGGTTTTGAATTACTTCTGAGATGATCTTCATTTTGATTGAATGATGATCAAGTACCTAAGCGATCAAAGTTAGTGAAATAAGAAAATGGGATAAGTTGGGATGTCAAGGTGATGAAAGTGTAGACATGAACCATTTTTGAGCATCTACAATAATAGATTTGTAGAATGCAAACATTAATAATAAATAACCACCTATAACATCTATACAAGTTTGATATTAGGATTTAATGTGGCAACCCAATTTGGTAAAAACCACCAGTAACATGTTAACAATATTTTCACTCTTCTAAAGTGAGCTTTGTTAGGAACCCCCTATTAAAGGTTACAAACACATTGTTAAATGTGACCTTGTTAAAGGATTTAATGACCTTGTTAGAAGTGACCTTGTTAAAGGACTTTAGAACATTATATTAGAATGCCACCTTGATTAAAGGAATTACATATGAATGTTAGGTTAACCTTTTGATTAAATGATTTCAAACTAATAAAATGGTTAGGAAGTAAGAATATATTTTGATCTAGAAAATACGACTCACTTTGCAATTATAGATCTAAGTTCTACTCAAATGTTGATTTGATAACTAGCCTTCATTATCATCTCAATCTCTGATTCATTTGACAGCCCTTTTGTTGAGATAATGGGTGTTGCACAAATTGCATAATATTGTTATATTGTATTAATTTATTTTATTATGTAATGTTGCACCTAGATGGATGTGCAACATGCAAAGATTCTCATAGGATATACTTGATGAGGTGTATTGTAAAATTGTGATAATATTTCATCTAATTATTTAATATTGGGGAAAAGAATTATATTTTCAATATTAAATGTGGGGTCAATGGGTTAGGTAGCACATGGTTTATGTAATACCACTTATTAATTTTGTGGGACTCATTGCTATATAAGCAACCACAAGGGTAGTTGTTGGTATGAGAAAGAAGAAGGGAAAAAGAGAAAGAGTTGAGCAAGACAAGGCTTGACAAGTTAGCGAAGGGAGCAATTGAGAAGGTTAGAAGCATGGCATGGGATGTGTGATTTCATTCTTGTTCACATGGATTTCTTGGTTGTGGCTATGGCTTAGAAGGCTTCAATGATTGTAGTGCAATGGTGTATACATGGTGATGGATGCTTTTGGAAGTTGAGTTTTTCCCTCAATGAGGGTTTCCTAGGGTATATCTTGTGTCACAATTTTTGTGGGTATTTTGTTTATTCTCTTGCATGTGGACTTTAATTCTGTATTCATTTTTATATCTATTACAGGTTATGTGGAAACAGTTATATTATTCCTTACACCTTCAAGAAATCACTCTTCACCTCTTCTCAACTCTTCTTAGGCTGTTGCTTAATTTTTCTAATCAATAGCATCAAAAACTAATCCATCCCTATTAGGTTAGCCCTTGTACCTCCTTAAATAGTTAGTTTTTATCTTTTTTTTTCTTAAACATCATTGTAGATCTTAGAATTAGGTCAAATTCATCAAATCCTTCCAACATTTTGTCTCCTCCTTTCTATTCTAGAAACTTCTCTAAAGTTATTTATGAATCCTTGCATAGAAATGCATAAACACAATTTCCCTTGATTTAAATATTTCAAGTCATCCATCTATATCTTCAAAATTCTTTACATATCCCAAGAAATCAACTATGTTGGACAAAAATGATGATTTGCCATAAAGTGTTAATATGTTATCCCTCAACCAATACTATGTTTTGACACTTGATCATCACTAGATTATTCAGTTGCTACTAATTTTCTTGTTCGACACATATACTCTCACTTGGTCAATACTGATGCTTGATCAACACTATTTCTACTTGGGACTCACTCAACATGTATTGCAAATTCCTTAATCTTTTTCTTTGTTGCTCAGTCAAGCCTGTGTAGTTGGTCTATCTTTGATCACTTCTTCAAGGATTTAGTATATTTGTCTTCTTCTCTTGTAGTATGATTAAGAAATGATTTGATCTTGTCAAAGTCTAACTAATCAAGTGTCCATTTTTAGTTTCTTCTTCATGACTTAGCCTTTCCTCTAGGTGATTTTTTAATGAAAAACTTCTCAATTCCTCTTCATCAATCATATAGATATGACACTCAAATTAGAAAACAACTTGTCTCACCAATAAGGTTTGACATCAATGACAACATAACAATTGTTTCAATTGTAGTTTCCAACACAACCTTTTCAAATGAACTCTGCATGCATATGGTTACATGTGTATAAAATTAAAATTAAATGTCCTCCTTGTAAAAGAATACAACTCCACCCATTGTGTCCAAAAATCCCTCATATTTGCAATAAAAAAATTAATAAATAATTTTTTTTATAATAACAACAATTAAATATTATTATTCAAAATAAAGCATGCAAATATATAATAATAAAGATATCATTATTTCCTTTATTAATAAATTTAATATACTTTAAATAAAAGATATTCCTATTTAATAGATATTAAATATATTAGATTGATTAGACTTCAATTATGAATAAAAAGAATAGCATTTTATTGTTAATAACTTATACTTATCAATTTACACTAATAAATATAGGTTAATAAGAATAAAATGCAAGTCATCCCATTCTATTTTTAAAACTCACAAACACTTTCCCTGATTGAACTTTATAAAATTTGTGTTGTGCTAGAAATAAAAACCCTAACCTCATATTTGTATTCTTTACTTTGAGTTTTGGAATCTTCTTGTGCCATTGTCAGATGTCAGATTTTAAGGATCTTTGAAAGTTCTGATACTCTATTGATTTGCATGGAAATCCTTATTATTTTAATTTTAATAGTAAGTTAAGGTTAAATCCCTAAATTTCTCGTCCATTTTTGACACTTTTTCCTCTAATTCTGCCGGAAGTCTAGGGTTTGGATTAAAATAAAATCTTTGTGCATCGATCTTGTGTAAAAATCTTCTTCTCTCAAAGGTATGCATTGGGTACTTTACTTTTCTACCTAATTTAAGTCTACACTTTTGTACTGTGAGTTGTAAAGGATCGTTCCTATTCAATTGCATTTTTTTCATTCCTCTATAGGCTTCTCCTTGAAATAATATGGTTTTTTAATGGCTTTGTGAGATTACTATATATATTTTTGCCTCTCATTTCTCATTTTGGGGTAAAGGCTTCTTTGTGCCACTCTTTTCTCGATAAGAGTCTTAAAATCTATTGATTTCCTTTCTATGCCTATAGAAAGACTTTATGTAATTCCATGCCCAAAGATCCTTGGAACAAAGATTCAATGCAAGCAAAGATAAAAAATAATTAAAACAAGTATGGATGTATACAAAACTCAACATATGAGGATCACAAGGATTGCAATGGGAGACTCAACACAATCTTGGCAACCATCAAATCTCCAAATGCCACTACCAAATTGACACACTCAAATAGAGAAAATGAAAGACCAAAGATGTCAACAAAACCAAGAATCTTAGATCTATCGAATCATGGAAAATTAAGCTAACCCGAAGGGTACTTAAAACATCGAATTGCATTTCCTAGAAACTAGTGGAAATGCCCCTTATTTTTAATGTGAGGAAATTCAACTGACAAATTTTTGCATGAGGATGTAGTGTAAGCAACATGAGGAATTTCCCATCTGAAAAGGACTTGCTTGTGTAGAAGCCAAAACACCCTAAAAATTTTGTGGCATTTTGCATGAGGATTGACTATGAGCCATGCAAGAAAACCCAACACACCATGCAAGCTTTTGCATTCTTGTACGTTAAAGTACATTTTTACACAAGGATTTGAAATAGAAAGCCAAAAAATGCAAAGGTAAAAAGTAGGAAATGAATTTCCTCCACATCGGGGAGTAATAGATCTGCAAATTGAGGCATATACACTTGAATACCATAACTACAAGAAGGAACTACATCCTACCATCTAAGACAAGGCTAGAAAAAATGTATTGAAAGCAACATCATAGTATACAAAAGCAACATTGTAATGTGAAAGAATAACCAAACTCATGCACGGTTCCTCCCAACCATAGTACCATCATGAGACCCCAAAGATCCTAGCCATCCCCTGCACATAACATCTTGAACTACCAACAAGATTGTCAGAGCTATCTTATTAGGACATCACTACTAAAATGTACTACATTATAAGAACAAGGAAATCTAAAATGCTAAAATAAAGCATAAGATAATCCCATAAATCAAACTCACTACCTAACATATGCTAAATATCATAATATAAGAATGCATCAAATAAACTAACATCATCTAACATGATATCCAAGCATTCCAATGAAAACATAAATCACAAGATAGAATACTCTGAAACTTGAAGTACCAAGTGAAACAACAAGTAGTAGTTGTATTGGGATAATAGACTATCTTTGTACACCAGTTCCTAGTAGTTATGAAGGTAGCTATGCCTCCCAAACACATAGAACCCGTAGGTCTATCCCCATCATGCTAATGGAGATAATGATCCAACCACAAACACACCAAAGCAAACATCCATGGCTATCACTCATGCCAAACACTAATGATGAATAAACCCAAGGACATGATACAATGCAAGTACTATAGGTCCTACTCAGACACTCAATGGGTAACTATTTAGGGGTTGACAACATGGAGAGTTGCTTGGCATCAGAAATCCCAAGCTTTGATCATGCAACTCAACTCGCTAATGGAAGGCTCTCGCACTAAATTTTTTATTATCATAAGTTTTACTACCACCCAGTGTTTTATTTAGTTTTCACTTACTTAAAGCTTCTACAGGAAAACCCTTGGGAAATAGACAATAGGTTGTAGAGATAAAAGCCCCCTCCATTATGCTACCCTACCCATGCTCATCCAATGATGAGTTCTTGTAAGCATGCAAATTCCCAACCCAACTCCAAATAATCATAACTTCTAGTAAGTCCATGGAAGCTCGAGCCTTGCAACTCATGTGACAAATTCACATGTACATGCTCATGTGTGGTGCACCACCATCATGAAGATCATACACAAGGACTAGATGAGAACACACTACAAAGAAATACACTCAACCAAAAACAAACTTGGGAGGACAGATGTGGTATGTATCCCAATGCAACATAAAAGTACAGTAATGATCTGATTGGCATCCTATAGAAGATCAAAGTCTAGAATCAACAACATGCCAAGAAAACCTAAGAAAATCAAGTGGCATGCAAAATGAGGTAAAAACCCATTTGGTCTTTAGGAAAAAAAATCCATGATAATCCAATAAAATTTGGGTTTGGATACTGTATGCAAAGCCAACATAACAGCTTGAAACCCCAAACCCTCATCGAAAAAAAAGGGAAAATGTTCATACTCGACCAACCTAGTAGAACTAGCAAACATAAATGAAGGGGAACATTAGTTCTTAGTCTCCTAACCAACAAGAATCAGGAATAGATATAGAAATAGAGTTGAAATAAGAAAATGAAAGAGCCCTGCCTAACAACAAAAGGAGCTAAAATTGGAAACAACACAAGAAAATAAATCACCCACAGAAACTACCAAAAATCATGCCACAACAAGGTCTCCTTGAGTTGGATCCAATGAGATTGACCTCACAAAGATCCCATGCCCGTAGCTCTCACAACAAATAGAAACATGATCATCCAAAAGAGGATTATCAAAAAAGCTCTCAATTTTTTTATTTTGCAAAAGTGAGAAGTGAGGAAATAATTTCCTCTTTCAATATTTATTCACTTTTCGAGTGAATAATCGATTAGGGTAAGTAACTAGTTAGACTCTAAATCTACCCAAAGGAAATAGGCTATTCCTAGTAATAGGAATTCATCTATGAAAAAGCTACCAAAAATTAAATTTGATAAAAACTTAAGCTTGAAAACCAAAAATTACAAATATTTCCTTCACAAATTTCACGACAATGCAAACCACTAAATGCATAGACACTTTCACTGGTCTAGTTACATAATGTAAATGATTTTGAATTTAATCAAATCATCAAAAGGTTTAATTAAGAAATTAAATAAGGATATGTTGACCATACAGGGATGAAATTGGTATTTAAAAACACCTAAATCACTATCTCTAGGTGTCACTACTAGGAATATAAATCCTACACACTAAAACACACGATCAAGTGCAATTGTATATAATAACATAGTCAAAGTAATAAATGCATTAAATACCCAATTTAACCATTTATTCAATTATACTACTACATCCCATGGGGATACACTTGGATGAATATGGCCATTGGCCAATAATTTCTCCAACTAAAATCTAAGTTCACTCAACTCGTGAGTAGTCATGTAGCATGAAGCTTGTGAAATCAGCTCTATTCTTAGTGCAAGATCAATCTGAAAGTCAATGTCACACTACCATGGCATACTGAGTACCTCATTAAGAAACACATTTTCATACTCACAAATGAGTTGGTGGTCATCAAGTGTCATCATATGACTCTTGGCCTCCTCAAGATTACTGACAGAACCAATAAACAACTGACAACCCTTCTTAACACTATGTTTTAGCTGATTAGTTGAGATCATCCAAAGTGAGACTAGCCTCTGAACCCCTACAAGTTCCACATGTCTACTTCTGTCATCAACATACTGTACCAACCTATATTGGTAATCTATATTTTCTTGATGGTTAGCTAACCAATCCATACCCTACACAATGTCGTATGATCCTAAAGGTAGGATATGAAGATCCACTATGGTGGTGAAGGTACCCAAATTCAACACACAACCTTTGACCAAGGAGCCTATAGCCACCTTAGAACCCATGGCTAACTCAACCTACCACCTATCGACCTAACATGATGACACAAGCCCACATCGTTGAACAAGAGATGGTGAAATAAAAGAATTTAAAGCACCAGAGTCAAATAATAATAAAGATGAAATACCACACAACATACCAATAGCCTCAACTATGGTACCTTGATGCTCAACTTGACAGTTGTCAACCACCGCAAAGACTCAATGGCTCCTTCTTGAATCTCCCACAATAGGCTCTGATCTAGCTAAACTCTTACTAGGTCATGTAGATGGTTTAATAGGACACCCAAAATATTTATGGTCAAGCTAGCCAAAAGTAACAGTTTCTTGGAAAATTGGAACCTATTCCATGACCACCTTGAGATGCACTAAGATAGGGTGCACTACCCTTGCTAGAGTTTTACTGACCACTATAAGGAGGGCGATCCTACTAAGATTTATGTCCACAGTTTTGGTCATCTCCATTCTTTTCAGAGGCACCTAAATACTGACCACATTTGGTCCAAAACCCCTTTTGATATTTATGATGATACCCACCCTAAGACGGTGTTGATTGGGCTTGATTCTTCCCTGAGGATTGAGTATATTGTGCATATTTCCCTGGATTTCATGCACTTTGGTTCTAAGAACCCAATTTACAATTGAACCCTTTGGTCACATTACTCTCAATAATTCTTGTCTTCTCTATGGCAAGTACAACCATCCTAGGTTGGTGAACATGAACATCTCTAATGATAGAGTCCCTAAGGCCTCTAACTAAATTTTGAGTGAGGAGGGCCTCATCATGCCTATAGCTCAAATACTACCTCAAGCCAAAGAACTTCTTCTCATATTGATCCACTGTAATATTCCTCTGCTTGAGTTCATGGAACTCATTAGTATGGACCTCTCAGTATTGTGGAGATAGGAATTTCTCCCTAAACCTCTCTTCAAAAATTTCCTAAGTGAGCTCAACCACATCAATATAGAGCTTCTCACTCTCCATATGCCACCAAATAGATGTATGTTCCCTCAACTACGTGATTGTACAATGATCCTTCACATTGCTTCCATAAGGCAACAAGGAGAAGCAATAGCCCATGTCTAGTAACCAAGTCTCATCCTTGAGCCGTATCCCATGACCATCAAATGGTGGTGGTTTGGACCTTTGAAGCTCTCACATCATCCCCACCTAAGTAAATTCATCATCATTTGAACCGCGAGCTCTCCAACGTTGCCCTCTACTACCAAGTGGTGTACAAGAACATTCTCACTCACAGTCATGCTCTTCCTCTTCTATGTGATCTAACATGTGGGAATCTCCATGATGAGATCCCTCTTCTTGATCATGATCCTATCTAAATTCCATTACATGAGGGCCCAACTAACCAAGAATCTCTTGAAGCACCGACATCAATACCCCAATACCATTCTAATCATTATTACCCTATCCTCCCTCTCCACCCTAATGTTCCTCGTCACAATGTTCTTCCTCATGATCATTTTTTTGGTTTGTGCCTCAACCACCAAGTCTACATGCAAGATGCATCACTAAGGAGTCAAAGGATAAGTATTATAACCATACATCACAAAGATAAGAGTCAAAGCATGAACCAAAAAGATATCTCAATATCAAGCATAAGATAAAAATACACAAAAAATAATAACATAGTAGAAGCATAATGTAGAGATCCCAATGTTGCAGCATGGATTTGATACCAAATGTAATGCCCCACCCAGAGATCTTTGGAACAAGGATTCAATACAAGCCAAGATATTAAAAAAAATAAAAATAAGTAGGGATGTATATGACACTCAACATACAAGGATCACAAGGATTGCAATAGAAGACTGAACATAATCCCAACAACCAATGAATCTCCAAACACCACTACCAAACTAACACACTCAAAAAGAGAAAATGAAAACCAAAGACATAAGAAAAACCAAGAATCTTAGATCTATCAAAGCATGGAAAATTAAGCTAACCCAAAGGGTACTCAAAATAATAAATTGTATTTCTTGAAAACCAATGGAGACACCCCCTTTTTTTGCATGAGGAAATGCAATTGAAATATTTCCGTATGAGGATGTACAACAATCTACACAAGGAATTTCCCATCCACATAAGGACTTTCTTGACCAGTAGCCAAAACATCCTAGAACTAGTGTGGGGTTTTGGGTGAGGATTCACTATGAGCGACGTGAGAAAACCTAGCACACCATACAAGATTTTGCATTCTCACACAAGAAAGTACATTTGTTGTGTGAGGATTCAAAATAGAAAGCCTAAATATGCAAAGGTAAAGACTAGGAAATGAATTTTCTCCACACCGAGGAGTATCAAATCCATAAATTGAGGCATAGACACTTAATTACCATAATTGCAAGAAGGAACTACATCCTACCATCTAAAACAAAGTAGTAAAAGAACATACTAAAAGCAACATCGCAATATATAGAAGCAATATCACAATGTGCAAGAATAACCAAACTCATGCACGGTTCCTCCCAACCCTAATAGCATCATGAGACATAGAAGGCCCTAGCCATCTCTTGTGCATAACATCAAAAATTACTGACTAGATCATCGAAGTCATCATATGAGGACATCACTACTAAAATGTACTACATCATAAGAACAAGGAAATCTAACATGCTAAAATAAAGCATAAGATAATCCCATAAATCAAACTCATCATCTAACATATGATAAATATCATAATACAAGAATGTATCAAATAAACTAATATCATCTAACATGATATCCAAGCATTCCAATGAAAGTATAAATCACAAAATAAGATACTTTGGAATCTGAAATACCAAGTGAAACAACAAGCAATGGTCACACTAGGATAATAGACTCTCTTTGTACAATGATCCCTAATAGTGGTGAGGGTAGCTACACCTCCTAACAACGTGGAACTGGTATGTCCACTCCTATCATGTTGATGGAGATAACGATCCAACCAAAAACACACCAAAGCAAACATCCATGGCTATCACTCATGAGAAATAGTAATGATGATTAAACCCAAGGACATGATACAATGCAAGTACTATAGGTCCTACTCAGAGACTCAATGGGTAACTATGTAGGGGTTAACAACATGGAGAGTTCCTTGGCATTGAAAATCCCAACCTCAAATCGTGCAGCTCAACTCCCCAACAGAAGGCTCTCACACTAAATATTTTATTATCTTAAGTTTTATTACCACCTAGTGTTTATTTAGTTTTCACTTACTTAATGCTTCTATATGCCAACCCTTAGGAAATAGACATTGGGCTATAGAGATAGAAGCCCTCTCCATGGTGCTACCCTACCCTACCCATGTTCATCCAATGATGAGTGCCCATAGGCATGCAAATTCCCAACCCAACCCCAAATGATCATAACTTTTAGAAAGTTCATGGGAGATTGTGCCTCACAAGTCACTTGAAAAATGCACGTATACATGCTCGTGTGTGGTGCACCACCGTTACAAAGATCATACACAAGGACTAGATGAGAACACACTGCAAAGAAATACACTCAACCAGAAATATACTTGGGAGGACGAATGTAGCATGCATCCCAATGCAACATAAAAGTGCAACAATGATCTGAGTAACATCCTATGGATGATCCAATTCCATGATCAACAACATGCCAAGAAAATCTAAGAAAATTGGGTGGCACACAAAATGAGGTAAAACCCCCAAAACTCAAAAACTTCAAAAATAAAACTCATTTGGTATTTTGGCACAAAAGCCATCAAAATACAATAAAATTTGGATTTGGATACTATATGCAAAAAAGGCTAGCATAATGGCTCAAAATCCCAAACCCTCATCCCAAAAAATAGGGAAAACATTCATACTCAACAAACCAGGCAAAACCAATAAACAAAAATAGAGACGAACACTAGTTCTCAACCTCCTAACCAACAACTATCAGAAACAGATAGATAAACTAAGCTGAAACAAGAAAATGAGAGAGCCATACCTAACAACAAAAGGGGCTGAAATAGGAAAAAACAAAAGAAAATAAATCACCCATAGAAACTTTTGGAAATCATAGCACAACAAGATCTCCTTGAGCTAGATCCAACAAGATTGATCTCACAAAGATCCCATGCTTGTAGCTCTCACAATGAATAGAAAATGTGATCCTATACAAGAGGATTCTCAAAAAAACTCTCAATTTTGTATTTTGCAAAAGTGAGAAGCGAGGAAATAATTTCCTCTTTCAAGACTTATTCACTTTTCAAGAAAATAATCGATTAGGGTAAATAACAGTTAAATTAGCTAGACTCCGAATTGACCCAAAGAAAATAGGCTATTCCTAGTAATAGGAATTCATATATGACAAAGTTACCAAAAATTAAATTTGATAAAAACTTAAGCCTAAAAACCCAAAATCATAGAATTTCCTTGACAAATTTCGTGACAATCTAAACCACAAAATGCACAGACACTTTCACTAGTCTATTCACATAATGCAAATGATTCCAAATTTAATAAAATCACTAGAATTTTTAATTTAAACAATTAAGTAAGGATACATCGACCATACAAGGATGACATTGGTATTAATGAATAGTTGAATCACTATCTTCAGGTGTCATTGCCAAGGATATAAATCTTGCACCCTAAAACACACTATCAAGTGCAATTGCATATAACAACATAGCTAAAGCAATAAATCCATTAAATACATAATTTAACCTTTTATTTTATTGTACTGAAATAATCCATTTACAACACTCACATTTGCATAAAGTATACTAAAATGAGAATGAAGTAAATTCTCATAGCAATAAATGCAACATAACACAATCAAAGATATTTTCAAATACTGGATAACCACATAGCACCATAAAACATATCGTCATCTCAAAATGACATCAACATGCAAATATGATCAATTGAACAGCATAAAGATCTAACATCTATGATATGAAATCCAAGTATAACATACAACCATCAGGTCATCTCAAAATAAAATAATAACATGAGTAAAAGTATCCCTCGAATCAAAATACAACAAGATACAAACTACAAACACAAGTGGCACTACACTTTGTCTGCAAGCTGTTCAATGAAATTTGGAACATTCTTTATATTCTCTATCACTCCAAGTATAAGCCATTTTTTGGTGTAGGTTGGATGCAAGTTTTTCACATTTTATGCAAAAATCTAACACACACACATTGTTGAAAAAAAGGGTGCACATAGACATGAATACCTTTTGAACTACAACTGCAATTTGCACACAACTTAAAGGGCTTTTTCATCTATATTATTTCTATCTCCAATCAAAATTTCAGACCAACCCAGATTACAGTTTGGGAGAAAAGCACAAAACACAACCATAATCGATTATCTTATAGATGGCTAAAAGTGACATTGTAGAATTTTCTTTGTACTGGAGTCTTTGACCTACACTTGTCCATTTGTACCTTTCTTTTCCTAATGAAATTGAGCTTTGATGCCACCATTTCTTCATTTTGATCTTTTCCATATGACATATGCTGGAATAATGACATTGAAGTTTTGACAAATCTATGTGTATTTGAATAGAAAAGAAATTTTCTATCCGACAAATGCTTATTCATCATTTCTTTGCTTTATATGGTTTTACTGTGATGTCCACTATATTCTCTTTTTTAATGTGTTTTCTACTTGAATTACTTGTTTAAAACTCTATTATATTGGTTGTATTGTGGCCTCATTTATCTAAAAAAATCTGTGTTATATCTTTTGATGGAGATTTTTACTTTTTTAAAAAACTACGGTTTCACATATAATTATGTTTCTAGTATATGGCCTTGTTGATGTTGTGATCCATGATTTAATAAAGTAGCAATTTCTGAGATTTTAAATTTCTCTTTGGGCTGAAAATTCTCTACTATTGTATTAACATTTCTTTTGCACCAATGAGCTATTTATTTCTTGGCATGGTTGTGGGTACCCTTCAAAATTCAATAGAAAATATTTACACAAGTCTCTTTGTGCAAATTTTCTCAGTCAAATATTGTTCAAGGCTTTTTTATCATTTGTATGTCTTGTTACTACTAATTAATGTCCCTTGGTACATTTGATATTTCACTCCATCCTGTACTTGATAGAAATTCTATGATTTGATTAAAAGAGTTTGTATTTTTTGATGATATCATTGGTTTTATTATTCACTTTTGCAAAAATCCTTATATGCCCATTGGTCCATTGATGTGATGGCCTTGTGCTCCTTTTATGCTAAAAGATGTGACTCTCTTGATTTGGTTGGTCCCCAAGTTTTCTGTAGCAATGAATTTTAATTGGCTTTTCACTTCTTCTATCTATCACGTCTTAGAAATAAGGAACTTTCCTTGTCATAGATAGTTTTTTATTCTTTGTAGAATAATTCTTTGCAAAATTATTCTTTCTACTCAAATTTTTAATTCATGTTTGATAATAATTCCATGTTTGTTGCCCCTTATTGTATTTCTTATTTAACCATTGCATTCAACACTCTATATATCCTTGAGAGTTTTTATTTGTACCTTTTCTGATATAATCATGTAAGCTACTCTTCATAATATATGATAGTACCTCCATAACTCCATCAATGAGTTTAAATACATCCACATATTTCCAAGCATAACGAAACCTAGACCTTATTCCTTTAAGCTATATAATGTGTTGAAACTATGTAACTTTTCCTTTAAAATTATAGTTGTATATATTAAAAACCTCATTAAAATAAAACACATTTTTTTTCCATCATTTGGTTCTTTGAATGATGTAATTGAAGGTGCACTTGTATGGTAGTCAATTATAGAGATAGGAGTTAAGGTCTCTCCATTTCTTAGTTCTATAAGAACTCACACCATTTTGTCATCTTGTAGGTACAATTTTGTGAAGACACAAAGGAAAGGGCACTCAAGGAGCCATATAATCTAGATCAACAACTCCATAGTGTCATTAATAGGTAATGGAAGCCCTGACCTCCCTCCTTTATGCTTGACTTCTATAAATTTGTACTTTCAATTGCATTATTTTTAAGAGCTTATCTCATAGCTTGTGTGGGGTTCTTTATAGTACTTTTCCATTTGAAAATGCAATTAAAGATGTTGAATTAACAAAATATTGCATTGGAAATATATTTTTGTAACCTTCTTGAATATGAATATAAGGATCTATCTTTCATACATGTTTATCAATCGTTAATTTCTGCACTTTGTGATACTTCATTTTGTCTTGAATTTCTAACTAAAAATGAATCACAACAATCATCATATTTAAAATTTTGAATTATACTAGTCCAAATTAGTTGTAAAGCTTGTATTATGTGCCAATTTTTGCTTAATGCTAAAATTGGTAACAAGAACAAACACAAAACTAGAGGACCCACAATGCATCCAATTACAATTCCAATTTTGAAGTCATGTATTATATCCAAAGATGTGGAGAGAATGGATTTCATGACTCCATAGGATCTTAATGGTAGAAAAGATATTAAGGGGGCGGGGGGAAGAGTGAATCGAGATCCTTAAAAGTTTTTATTGACTAACCGTATTCACATCTAATCTATTAATTTCCATTCTGTGCAACCACATTGGCCAAAGGAAGAGTGCATCCTGCTTCAATATTATTTGGGCACTCAGCCACATTAGATAGTAAAAGGACTTGAAGATATTGTAGAAAGGTCAGATACAGATTACCAAAGAGGAGTACACTTCTAATTGTATCAAGTGAGTAGATTTGTGAAAAGGGAGGGTAGTGGCTCTCTGAAGATAAAACTCAAAAACACCCTAAGGATTGAAAACCATAGACCTCAAGGGAACATGCACCAGGGCCTTCTCACCCAAACAACTCACAAATATAATGAGTAGGGGAAAACTCACCAGTGGGCCTCTTACCTTCATCCTCTAGAGATCCATCGAAACCTTTTTTTTTTGTATTGAGCACCCGCCCCCGCCCCCCCCCCCCCCCCCCCCCCACCATCTATTTATCCACATGCTTTAAAATCTCTTCAGCTCCTTGTCTAGCCAACTCTTGCTCAATAGTTGCAAAGCACAAAATTCAGAAAAATTAATAGTTATTTCATCCAAATGTGTCTAATCTTAAGTTAAACCTTAATACCAACAATAAAAGGGTAAAGAATAGTGAGCTTAAAAAAATTAATCACACAAACTTGGATGAATAACATTTATGAGTTAAGTGTCATTAAAACTTTGTTGTCAAACTTAAGACTTTTGAATTGAAGACAATAATTAACATAGGATATTATAAGAAACTTAATCATAAAGAAATGTCTCTCTATTAAAAATTATTTCAAATTCCTTTTGATGAAATGGTAAGAAATAGTGTTGCTAGAAGAAAAGGAGAAGTAAATGTAGGCTAAACTAGCTTGTTTGCTACAAAATTACATGATTTTTAGTGATGTAGAGTGCTCACACCAAAAGCTAGTGGATTCTCAACAAGAACACTTTTAAGGAAAACTACCTTTTCCCACCTTCCTAAGTGTCTTCAAAGACTCTTTTCAACTTGGTTACAACACTGAAAAAACTTGTATCCAACTTCAAAAACTAGTTGACAACTTTCCCTATCCAAGGCTATGGGAAGTAATGAGAGGAAATGAACAAACTTGAGAAATGGAATCTAATCAACTTCTTGCTTCAAACTAACACCTTAGACACTTCAAGGAACTCCTAATGATTAGGTTCCCACAACTGGTTTACTTTCTTAACATGTTTTTCGCAAAATTGCTCTCAATAGGCCTAATAGCCCTTATAGCCTTTTTTGTGGTTTTGGGACAACAACTTTGTTTTTCTCCACTTAACCTAGCAAAAAGAAAAGTTATTTGGATACCTTTTTCCAAGTTATTTGAAAATTTGTTGAACATACACCTTATGCCTCCTCTCACTTAATAGAGGGTATTTTCCATCATTTTACATCCATTCTAAGTGATTATGAGTTGGTTTGACTAGTTAAAAGGTTAGTTTAAACATTTTTCAAAAAGTTGCTAACATTGTCAAGAAAGTTGTTAGCAACTTTTCTTGCAAAATGCAATTTTTGCATGAACTCTTCCTAGAACTCAACCAAGTGGTTTTTGGTAACCCATAGGACCTATATAAGGTTTAATTACTCTCAAAACACACATTGAGTCAACTTATTAACCAAAACAACAAAAAAGACAAAATGCTTAAGACTAAGGCAACTTGGGTTTATAGGTGACCTCAAGTTCCTTGACCTTACAAACAAGGATTGCCTTATTGAAAAAACCAAATGGACATGTTTAAAATGACATGTATTATCACCTCTTTACCTTCTATCATGAGTCTCCATCATTGAATGAGATGACATATTGAGTTGCCACCTAAGTGACCTACACCATACTCCTCTAACCAAAAGAGACTCAAGTCCCTTGAGTGGGAATGTCTAAAAACTTCACACCTATCTACTCAATAGCCTTTTGACTCATCTAAGTAGATTCTTCCAATGATTTTCCTTGCTATTTAACCAAGTATTCATGATAGGTATGCCTTCTTGTTTTCCTTTTGATCCTCTTTTCCAATATGCATTCAATGCTTGGGTTGTCTTGCTTTGGCAAATCCTGAAGGATATTTTCATTAGTAGGATTTGAAACACCATCATTAGTAATACTAGAAGGTCTAAATTCATAAATATCTAAAACATTAAATATGGAAGAGAGTGCTACATCAGTAGGTAAGGCAATCTTATAAGCATTGGGTCCACAGTGTTTCAGAATCTGAAATGGACCAATTTTCTTCATGTGCAACTTGGTGTACTTGCCTTTAGGAAGCCTTTCCTTCTTAAGATGAACCATCACCATATCTCCCACATTAAGTTTCACTTTCCTTCTTACATCTTCTACCTTCTTATACTTTTGTGAACTTTACTGTTACCTTTCCTTCACTTGAAGATGAATATCCCTCATGACCTCAGCAAAGTCATCAGCAATGGCACTCCTCTATCCAATCTTTTCTACTGACCTATGCTCAAAGAATCCTCTAGGATGTGTACCATAAACAATTTAAAAAGGGCTTAGGCTTGTGCTTCTATTAATTGAATCATTGTATGAAAACTGTGCCTGAGTTAGGATAGTATCCCATGCAGCACCATAATCTTTTGTAAGGCATTTCAAAAGGTTATCTAGTGACCTATTAATAACCCTAGTTTGTCCATCTGATTGGGAATGATAGGCATATGACATGGAAAGATTTGTTCCTAATCCCCTCTACAAGGTTCTCCAAAAGTGTCCCACAAACTATTTGCACTATTTATCCCCACTGTTGTTGGGGTACTAAGTCTTTGGACATGGTTAGTAAGCTTTGTAGTTTAAATTGTAGGCTTAAGTTAGTGTTAAGTGTGGATGGTTAAAACTATTCGAAGAACATGGATGGTTTTAATTAATTTTATCTTTTTGTAAGTTCTGGGTGGAACTCTAACTACTAGGGTTAGAGTGTGCTTCCTTGCTACTTGGCTGTAATGGCCCATGGCAAAGATGGTTTGATTACTTTCCTATTATCTCGGTTCAAGACCCTCTTCCTGCCTTTTCTAATCAAAACATCCTCTTAAGGAGAATAAGCTAATTTCCTTATCAAAGGAATTACAAAATATGACATGTCATCACGCTTGTACAGGAGGACAAAATTATGAAATGTTCGCCTAAAAGAACAAACTACTTATAGGAATCCTTGGAATATCTAGCTTTATTTAATACATCCAGGGAATTATTAATTTTGTAATATAATCATTGATGGCAACTTACTTTTTAGAAAAAGAAGGAATGAGAGATAACCAAATCACCTAAAAGATATTCTTTATGATTATAAAATTCTTACGTTGTACTAATATTTGAAAAGTGTATACCAACATGACTATATACATGCTTTTATTATTCACATTGAGGAAATAGGTTGAGTGACATGTATGGTATATTGATACGAAAAGATGACCATAATAGGTTTTGTGATTTTCAATATTTCACACGTATGTTAGAGTGTTAGATGGTTGGGATTTTTTGTCTACATGCTTGTGTGTATAATCCTGTGTTCAAATGCATTATGGTTAGAACAATTCAAAAAATTTAGTTTGTTATTTCACATTATTGGTGTGAGAAAGTGTACATTGTATATTAGAATTGCACAAAGGAATTCTTGTAATAAATTATTTTAGTTGTAGATATTATGTGATTGTCAACATCGTTTACAGAATTGTCTTGTATTACATATGCATACTATTCCATCTAACATTCTTAACATTAAGAAGATTTCATAAATGTTACAGTCTAAAGATTCGTTATCCTAAGAAGTGTAATCTTCAAGAAATGCAAAAAGTAGAAATTATAAAACTAAGAGAAAACTATAGTGTTGTATTATTTTTAGCAATATATTTTTACTTTTTGCAAAAATATTCTAGTCACTAACTATGGTCCTATTGGAAGGCAATAATATCTTTACTTTACAAAATATAATTATACCAGGAGACAGCCATTTAGAGCCTCCATTGTCTTTTACAGATCTGACGTAAGATTTCATCGGTATTACAACAAAGCGGGCGGAATATAGATTCTGAAATGAAAATAGGGCGAGCAAGGCTGGTGAAGCAAACGGAGTTGCTTGAACAACAGCAGCTTAATTTGCCTTGTGAGCGTCATAGAGTTTGGTTATGGCATTGATGGCGACGGCAACATAGACAGCGATCATCATAATTACAAATAAGAAGAAAAGACATATCTGGCCTGAGCAGCCACCAATTTGATGGTTATTTGGGTTTCGCTCTGATTTTAATTGGTCTTCCTTTCTCATTTTGTGGTAAATAATATAACAGAGCACAACCAAAATTGAGGAGAAAATGAGGAAGCAGATGATGAAAAGAAATAAAGTGGAGAGGCTGCGGCGCCAAGTGAAATAAAGGGCAAAAAATGTGAGAGACATGCCAAAGACTGTGAATGCGTATGTGAGATATGTCCACTTGGCCTTTGCAACCTCTCTTATTCTTATCTCTATATCAGCCACTACATGAGGCTCTGCAACCACATCGGCCGGAGGCAGAGCGCGTCCTGCTTCGATATCGTTTGGGCGCTCAGACAGTAAAAGGACTTGAAGACACTGCAGAAAGGTTAGATACAGATTACCAGAGAGGAGTACCATTCTGATTGTATCAGGTGAGCGGATTTGTGAAGAGGGAGGGAAGCGGTTCTCTGAAGATAATGCCCAAATACCCTAAAGTCAAAAGCCGCACCTTCCACGGACCAGACGAACTTCATACAACGTCCACCGTGGACACATTCCAGCATGTTTCTCCACGCTTGACTCTAGAACTGTATGTCCACGTGGACTTCAGACATTGAACCTCTGGCCCGTGGCTATACAGCCACAAAAATGCACTTCCTTTACATTGCTTTTTCTAACTTTTCACAAAAAAAATTCTAAGTCCTCTCTTTCGTAAGAAAGTGCATTTTCATGGCTGTATAAACGTTGCCGAACCTCTGCCTTTAGATGGTGGGCAACGAAATATCACAGAATGAGGCCATGTGACATTTTGTGGAACTTCGTCGCAAGCCCTTCTAATTGTGTAAACCCATCGGCTGTGGGAAAATAGATGGGACAACTTCGTGGGAAAATAGGAAAATAGATGGAACTGTCCACGTGGGAAAGTTGGCCTCCAAAGTAAAAATTCTTAAGTCCTCTCCTTCGTAAGAAAGTGCATTTTCATGGCTGTATAGACGTTGCCGAACCTTTGCCTTTAGATGGTGGGCAACGAAATATCACAGAATGAGGCCGTGTGACATTTTGTGGAACCTCGTCGCAAGCCCTTCTAATTGTGTAAACCCATCGGCCGTGGGAAAATAGATGGGACAACTTCGTGGGAAAATAGGAAAATAGATGGAACTGTCCACGTGGGAAAGTTGGCCTCCAAAGTATCCCAGTGGAATTTATGTTATTTTCCTTAAATGCCGGTGAAGGTGGTACTTCATGTCATTTTCCTTAATGCCAGTGAAGGTGGCACATAATGCGCTTGCAGCTTTGAGGAGTGCAAGGGTCACGCAGATAGTGAAATTTATACATCAAAGGATTATGTTTAGATAAATTAATGTATTTCTATACCTCTCTATTTCTATATTTGTGTTTCTCTTTTTAAATCATAATTTCTCTATTCACATCCTTATCCCTTTTTTTATATATTTCTTTTACATACACATTTCTTCTTCTCTATTTCTAATTTCTCCATCTCTTTACCTTTAGTCACTTTACATCTATACTTTATTTTCTCTATTTCTATCTATCACCTCATATTGTTTTATCTCTTCATCTCCCCATCCACTCGTCCTCCCAACTTTGGTATTTGATTCTAATCCATTTATCTACACTCTCTCTTTTGTCTTCCCTATTTATATCTCTATCAATCTTTTCATATCTACATCTTCCTTCTATCTTGCTATTATTTATTTTACTCACTATCCCCCCTACTCCTCCTTATTCATCTAGCTTTCATTTTATATGAAACTAACAATTTAAAGCTTGATCTATTTTATCATCTAGATTTTTTTTCCTCATCTACATTATTATCCATTACGTTATAATCATATTATATTTATTGAACAAAACAAAAATTTTCACTTTTATAAATAATATTAGATTTGAAAGTAGATAATTATATAATTAATAATTACAAAATATAAATTTATAAATCTTTAAAAATATATTAACAAATGTCCTTTTTTTTTATCACTCTTGTTACATACCATGTGGAGTTATTGAACTCCATAAAAAACTGAATGTTAAGGCACATCTAAAATACAATTGTTTTTATAATTATAATTTGTATATGAGGTAACTGGAATATTTTTCTAACATTTCAACCATTAAAGTGGCTTAGAATATCCATAATGTGTCTAATTTGCTAACTTTGCAGCCATTAGTCCATACGGTGGTCAAAGACTTCCATAATTGACAGAGACTATACATTAATGAAGGTTTTTGAATACAGTTTTGCACCTCGAAATGCAGTTATGTACATAAATTTGGCTCTTCTTGCATTTACAGTAGATAAATATCAGAATTTTTGGACTAAAAGGTAGTTTTCACTTGAAAAAAATAGTTATTTTGCATAAAAAATTAATTAGTGTTATTCACTTTTTGGCATATGAATAATTTTTCCAATCCTTGTAAAGCTACATTCTCTTTGAGAATAATATGAAAATTACGGTAAATACCAATCTCTCAATCACATGGTTATCAGTTTAAAGACTTTATCTGTATTTAATAATAATAGTAGCAGTACTAGTAGTAGTAGTATTGAAATCCAGAGTCTGCTGCCATAGTCACTTATTAATTAAAAACATATAAATAATTTTAAAATGTATTTAATTTATATTCATACCTCTATACAATTTTTTCATCAGATATTGTTTTTGTTTAAGTTGTGAGTTTACAAAACAAAATTGACAGGACCACAGACATTTTCTTTCGTATACGACATGGACAAGCACTGTCCTGAATTTATCAGTTAGAAAAACAATTGCAAAATTAGTCAATATGACATATCTTCTTCCAATGATTTTTTGGCACAACTTATAGGTAGTTCTGCGGTGCAAGACTACCAAGAATTTTGTTTTTATAACTTCCACTACACAAAGATAGAAAGAACACTAACAATGGAGGTGTATTTAAAGTTTCTAAAGACTTTTTAACAAAACATTTTCTACATACCATGTTGTTGTCTGCGGAGTGACCATACTATGCTTCAGTGAATCTCCACAACTTCTACAGGCGGTAAGTGCTCACAAAATTTCTTGCAGAAGACATTTAAAATCTTCTAGCCCTTTTACGAAATTCTTGCATACAAAACTTGTGATTTACACAAACAGCTTAGCTCAAATAACATGCAATTGGATGGATACTAGAAATGGATTGTTGAATCCCCTCCCCAAATTTCACATCTCGTCATCTTGAAAGCTCCCAAAAGCTTGCATCCCTATCTGTAGAAAATAATGAGCGATATGAAATGAATTGTTTACTGATTGTTGAGCTGGTTTTGATGGTAGTCGAGTCCTTCTGAGCCAATGCAATCTCATTCCATTGTCCATGCTGGTACTTATTAAGTGTTGATTCACATAGAATTTTCTGGATATTGTTCCTCCCTCTGCAACATAAGACTGCCAGATTGATGGCACCATTGACAGTCTCTAACCATTCCTGATCCTATTCTCATATACACTAAGTTTTTTAGATCATAAACCATAGAGTGTAGTTCATGAATGATCAACAGATCCAGGGCACCATTCCTGATCCTATTCTCATATACCCAAAGTTTTCAAATCATAAACCATAGAGTGTAGTTCATGAATGATCAATAGATCTAGTACAAACTACCATCAACTGTCTTTTTAAAGAGATCACAAGTGTCCAATGGCAGAAATAAATCCTCTGGTGTTAATGGGAAATAAATAAAAGCAACAGGTGGAAGCTGTAGCGATTTTCTCATAGATTTTAGGCACCTATAAATTAAGAGTCAACATGCCTCACACACCTAGTGCTCATGCAATCTCTGATATTACATTCTCTTCACCATTTGGACGTACATTTCTAATTAACACTTTTTTCTATAGAATTGCAGAACTTATATTGAACAAGTATCAATTGGGTGCTTTGCAGCTATACTATCACTATGCATGAATCGCTTTGTATTTCCTATTTGATTCAGGCCTTTTTTGGTAGAGGAGGTGAATTATTTATGAATTTTGAATGTAACTAGTCTTACCTGTCACTCACTTTTTCGAGTCACTTGATTATACGGTTTTCAATTGTAAAGTCAATCTGTTTTGATCTAAAGGCATCTGCAATATAACAGAAGTGAGAGTTTGAGATTCACTCAGAAGATTACATTTATAATCAAGTTCTCACAAACATTAAAAAACTTCATACAAAAAAATTACATGATCTTGATCCAAGTATTCTAAGTTTGTCAAGTGCACTTGTTGAATCTTATTTGTGTACAATGATATTGAGTCGCCCAAGCCAAACAGAATGGACAATCATGTGAAACATCATACTTCTTGGGAGGCTGATTTAGACAAAACTACTTCTGAGCTTCAATCACCTTTCCACACAACTTAACATAAGTCTCGGTGGGAATAGGTTGTAGAATGTTCTTTAGATTTGGGATTTGAGGTGGTGGAATGAAGACAGAGAAGTGTCCCAATTCAAGACATAGCTGAAAGGAAGAACATAATGATCTGAAATGATGACAGGCACACACCCGCTATAGATGGTCTCCTCTACTAGAATTGTCTTGTGCACAGCCCATCCTGAGTGTAGATGAGGAAGAAGATACAACATTTTTCAGACTACTCCATCTGTTCTTGTTGTTGTAGTTTGATAGTAGTGTTTTGCTTGAATAGAGACGACGTCTGAATCAGAGAGCAATGACTTTTTTGGAGTCCTAATAGCCCAACAACATGGAGTGAATCTCACTCGCCACTTTATTTTCCTTGGCCCCATGACTTGATTGATGGTAGCTTTCTTATTTCCCAATGTAAGACTTAGAAAATCTGAACAAACTGGTCACGATCTCCCAAGGAGTGAAGACTATCAGCTTAAGGAAAAGAGAAAGATGGCATTGGTTAACTAGAATCAAGTTTTTAAATCAAAGGATGAAGGTGGTCTAGGAGTTAGAAGCTTTAAAAACATGAATAAAGCTCTGATATCTAAATTGGGTTGGTCATTACTTGAAGGAGTGGCCAAAATATTTTGAGTCAAATACTTGTCTTGTGGTTCTACTTGTGTTTTTATTAGTAGGAATAACTATAATGAATACTTTGTTCTTTGGAAGAACATCTTGAAAACCAAAGGAATGATAAGAAGTGGTAGTAGATAGAAAATTATTCCAATGACTCCATAAGAAAATGGAGTGGTTGAATGCATGATAGGACAATAATAGAGTGTGCAAGGAGTATGAGGTTGAATGTTGGGCTACCTTTAAATATGTGGGAAGAGGCTATCAATAATGTTGTATATTTGATTGATAGAGGTCCCTCTACTCCTTTGGATTGTGGTATTCCAAAGGAAGTATTGACAGATAAGAAGTTCAGTTATTATTTTCTCAAAACTTTCAATTGTGAAGCATTTTCACATGTAGATTCTGAAAATAGAATCAAGATGGAAGAAAAATCAAAGAAGTATGTATTTTTTGGATATGGCATTAATGAATTTAGTTATAGGCTTTGGAATTTTGAAAATTTGAAAATTGTAAGAAGCAAGGATGTCATATTCAATGAGAAAGTGTTGTACAAAAATTTGTTTTAACCGTGTGACAAGAAAAATAATAATTATGTAGTGCTAGATGATACTCAAAGGAATGATGTTCCACTAGTCCCTCGTGCTCTACAACAACTTCAACAACAAATACCACACACCGCAATGAATGTTAGATGGTCAACAAGGCTAAGTAGAGCTCCAACAATATTTTCTCCCTTTTTGTATTCTATTTTATTAATAGATGTTGGTGAACTTGAATGTTATAATGAAGTTGTGCAGGTGGATACAAAGATTTAGTGAGAATTTGCAATGAAAGAAGAAATGGAATCCTTGCTGAAAAATCAGACATAGGATTAATGCAAGTTTCCTATAGGTGAAAGGGTTTTACAAAATAAATGGGTTTACAGATTGAAAGAAGAGGATGGAGGTAAGTGAAGATTTAAAGCCAAGTTAGTTGTAAAAGAATTTGCATAGAAAAAGGGCATTGATTTGGATGAGATATTTTCTCGTGTTGTTAAAATGACTTCTATTCCCACTATTTTAAGTGTTGTGGCTACTAAAGATTTGCATTTGGAGAAGCTTGATGGTAAAACATCCTTTCTTTGTGGTGATTTAGATGAAGAGATATATATGGCACAACCACAAGTATTTGAGGTCAAATGTAAGGAGAACTTGGTGTGTGGATGAAGAAAAGTTTATATGGCTTGAAGTAAGCACCTTGGCAATGGTATCTTAAGTTTGATGATTTTATGCATGAGCATGGTTACACTTGGTGTTTTTTAGGTCATTTCATTTATTTTAAGAGTTTGGATGATGACAACTACATTATTTTATGTTTATATATGTTGATGATGTGCTTGTAGATGGGTCTAACATGGATCACATTAAGGGGCTAAAAAAAAAAGTTAGGACATTCATTTTCTATGAAAGATTTGGGGGAAGCAAAACAAATCCTTGGTATGAATGTTTGCAATGCTAGGAAGCATAGAAAATTGATATTATCTCAAGTTGAATATTCTAAGGTATTGCAATGTTTCTCTATGGAGAATGTTAAATCTATCAACACACCTTTACCTAGTCATTTAAAATTGACTAAGGAGATGCGTCCAAAGACACCACAAGAAGAGCCTAAGATGTCCAAGATACCTTATGCTTTAGTTGTAAGAAGTTTAATGTATGTTATTGTATATACTAGGCCATATATTGGACATGCAGTAGGAGTTGTTAACAAGTATGTGAGTCATCCAGGGATTGGGCATTAGAATGTAGGCAAATGGATTCTTATATATTTGAGAGGAACATCTAGTAAGTTTTTACATTTTGGGGACTCTACTACTGATTTACAAGGCTATGTTGACTCAAATTTAGTAAGGGATCTTGATGCCAGGAAGAGTACTAAAAGTTATTTATTTACTATTGGTGGGGTAGTAGTGAGTTGGGTTTCTCAGTTACATAAGGTTAATGCTTTATCCACTATAGAGGCAAAGTTTTTTTCTTTCATAGAGGAAGCAAAGGAGATGATATGGCTTCAATTCTTCATGGAGGAATCGGGACATCCACAAAGGGATATTATTTGTTTATAGATAGTTAGATTGGCATTTATCCTGCCAAGAAAATCGCTCTGCATTCAAAGACAAAACACGTAAAGTTTTAGTACCATTTCATTTGCTCAATTTTGGATGATGAAGGGTTAAAGCTAGACAAGATACATATAGATGATAACCTAGCCAATATGTTTACAAACATAGTAACAAGGGAGAAGTTGAACTCCTCTTCGAACAAAATCAAGGAACATCTAAGTTTGGGGTGGTTTGATCCAGTGGAACCCTCATGGAATAGAGATATTTCTACCTCAATCGATCTCCAAGTAGGAGATTGTTATCACCAATGGAGACTAATCAATCCCTAGGTCAAATATTTTTAGTTTGGGGCTACTTTATCAGTAATTTTTGGGCCAAAATGTTGTAACTAATTACAATCTTAAAGGAGAAAAAATCTTGTATATAATGGCTTAGGGTTAGGGATTTCATAATGTGTGATGTGATAGTAGCTTCTTGTTGCAATATTGAGTTGTAAGGGATTACAGATTATAATCAAGTGGTAATCACTAGATAATAAGAATATTGGACTTGTCATTGGTGAACATAGCCTAAGGATTGGGTGAACTATGTTAAATCTTTATGTCTTTTGTTCTCTTGTGTGTGGTTTATTATTTTCTAATATTGGTTATATTTTCATTTAATTGTTTTTTTTTTCTCATTAATCCTAACAAAATTCACTATGTATTAGTGGCTTGATGGACACTAGAGTTCTATTGAATACTCTTAGACTTACTAATACAACATTAACAATTTTATGCTTGTTTTCTTTATTAAACTTTGAAAATATATTATTTAATGTATTATAGTTGTCATTATTCTTAACATCATCAAGAATATTGTTTTAAGTAAGTTTCTTACCTTCCTTTCATGTCTTGAGACTCTTAGTGTCTATCTCTTCTTTTGATTATTCTTCCTCTAATGGAGTTAGGGGCTTCTTCTTCTTTTTCTCTCTAGTATTCCTTTTATATGTCTCTACCATTGGAGGTTTAATGATAGTGGGGATCTTATTACCAATGGCTTCCTTCTCCAATTTTTTCTTGGGGGGAGACTCACATCTAGACTCCAATTAAGGAATCTCCTTGCCTTCTTCTTTCACTCTTTCCTCTTCAACATTTTACATGGTTTGACATGCTCTCTTCTTCTTCTTCTTCTTCTTCTATGTTTTCTCTACATCAACTACCTCCTATTTCTCCTTTAGTACTTTCATCTTTTCCTCAGATGTTCCAAAATTTCTCTATTTATGATCAATTAGCATTTCTAGTAGTCATTCAATATCCTTCCTTGTTGATTCTTCATCAATTTCATATGGAAAATCACCAACAACAACTACTTCCTATTTCTCCTTTAGTACTTTCATCTTTTCCTTAGATGTTTCGAACTTTCTCTATTTATGATCAATTAACATTGCCAATAGTCACTCAATGTCCTTCCTTGTTGATTCTTCATCAATTTCATATGGAAAATCACTTAACCAATGGGCTTGAGGTTGAATTGTTTGTAAAATGTACTTTTATTTACTTTCTAGGAACCGAATCTCCCTTCTATAGTCCATAACCAGACTTGAGGATCTATCATCTTCCTTCTTTGTATTTATGATTGAGACTTTTTGAAGTATTTGTCAAGTAGGTTAGGCATGTCCTTTTCCAATCTATTTTACATGATTTGAGTAGATATTGGGCTACTCAATTTCCATTGGGATTTCACAAATCTAGGAAATTCAACCATGAAGTAAAAGAATATACAAACAAATATTATAGCATATTTGAATATATGTGCATTGTTTTCCCTTTTAATCTTTCATAGATTCTCCATCATTTGTATGTATAACCACCCACTTAGGTTAAGTGTGTGTATTATTCATTTATTATTTGGTGTGCTCCATACACCACTCCACTTGGTGTGCTATTGATCTTGGTCAAGTGATAGAGCCAATGAGAAATCACCATTACTACAAACTTTACCTTTCTATATGTGACATCCTTCAATGAACACATCATTTTTTCATGGTGGCATCCAATTAGATTGGCCACTTCAGTTAGCTTATATTTCTTAATAGGCATATTTTTTCATTCTTTATTGAACCCTATGACTCTTTTGATCACCTATTTTTCATTTTATAATGTTCTTTGATCCATATTTACTTGGTGTGCACCCTTCTAAGCATAAACCTAACTCACTCATCCTTAAATAAATTTGGAATGTCAATCACATGGTCTAGGGTTGTTGTCTCTAGATCTTTAAATATTGGTTTCAATTTATTATCATAAGAGAACTCTTCATACTTTGTTATAATTTCCCTATCACCTAACTTGCATATTTTTCCCTTTAGATAGGCACTTACATCCTCAACAAGAAGAATATTGCTTGGGAGTGAGGATAGGGATCCCATCGTGTATTTCTCATCTTCACTCTTTGAAATAGGTTCATATGTGAAATAGAAATTTTAGAAGCAAAAAAAAGAGTAATAATTTAAGCAATTTTAGAAGAAAGAAAAAGATGCAATAATAGAATCTATATTAGAGGACATAAAAATATATTATATAGAAAAACATAAGAAAAAAATCTAAAAGCCATGACAAGAGAAACATTGGAAGAATTAAATGGTGTTAAAATAGACACTACCATGGAAATAATACAGGAAGAAAAATGGTGTTACAATGGAAGAAAATTCCTTAAGCAAAACTGGAAGCAAGCCATGAATCTTAACAAGAAGCAACAAAGGGTGTTATAATGAAAGAAAAATTGGAAGACAAAATAGAAGTTGAAATAGAATCCAAAGAAAAACTAAAATGAGAAGAGAAATGAGAATGCAATGCTAAAGAAAAACAAGAAGAAAAATGGGAAGCCAAAGTAGAAGCAAAAGCTAAAGCAAAATGGGAAGTCAACATGGAAGGAAAACTAGAAGAAAAATGGGAAGCCAAATTTGAAGTAAATATGGAAGCCAAGGTAGAAGCAAAATGGGAGGCCAATATAGAAGTAAAACTAGAAGCCAAATAGGAAGTCAACATAAAAGAAAAACTAGAATCAAAATGGGAAGCTAAAGTTGAAGAAGAATAAAAGAAAAAACAAGAAGCAAAACATTAAGCTAAAATAGAAGCAACAAAGGACATTCTAAAAGAAGAAGAAATGGAAGCATAATAACAGGAAAAACTTGAAGCATGATTGGAAGAAAAACTAGATGTCACTAATGAGGAAAAGTGAAAGCTAAAAATGACACTATATATGGAATCAAATTTGGTGTATATTATCGAGTTTTTTTGTAGTGTCATTTTTGGCACAAACACTCCTACGATATCAATTTGGCAATGGGTATGGCTCACAATTTGGAATTACTTGAAGTATTGAATACACCATCAAGCACTAGAATTATTTTGGTGTCAAATTTGTTTCCACCCTAGAGGGTCATTTTTTAATCCAAAATCACACTAAAACTCGGTGCTACTTTAGGCATTATTTTCTTGTTCTATTAAAGTCACCATATGAACTCTATGAAAAAAAACCCAATCTTTAAAAAATGCCATCTATTACACTTTTTTTTTGTAACAACACCCTAAACTAGTGTGCCAACTTACTATGAAATTAGTGTTGGAAGTTTATTTGTAAAGTGAGATACAGAGGGGGGCGAATTAGGATCACTGAGACTATTATCCTTTAAAGAAAATAACAAATTAATTGTATTCGCCACTAATCCATCTCATATCTAGATCATGAAAAATATAACCTTCAAATTGAAATGTTTAAATAGATCTAACTATTCATCACTACTTCACTACTGTAGTAACAACTTGTTCATCTATTAGGGATACAATTGTGATCACTTGTGATGATCTACTCTTTGAGGGGTCTGCTCTATTATGAGCCTACAAGACTATTAAGTCTACCTTGATTAGAGGATTTAAAACTTAAAAAAAAGTAAGCACTCTGTTAGGAGATTTAACTAGGCTTATTAGGATCACTCTATTAAGAGACCTATCGTAACCCACTTGCTAGAATGTATCAACACCTAATCCTTTGGCTTGCACTTACAATGCTGATTATGGATCTTCTCTTTCCACTCTCTAACTTGATCTCCTATCTGATATATCTCTTCTTTTATCCTCTTGGTCAGAATACTTTGTCTCTTCAAAAACTTCACTTGTACCATCCAAAACACAATCCCTTCACATATACTTACACATCACATCACATCACATAGAATAGGGTTTAGATCTACCCTTAAATAGTCACCTATAGAGTTTTCTAGAACATAATCAACAATCTGGATGCTTCTCTTTTTCCTCTTAATCTAATTGGCTAACTTTCCTTCATGGGATTAGTGATCCATGCCAAAATGCGTAACAACCTCAATAACAAACTCTTCAATCATTAAAATCATCTTCGTGTTAGCCAAAAATGGTTTACCTTATATTTTGTGCCATTCCAAGCATTCTTGTTCAAACAATATTACTCGACACATACAGTTCCTAATACTCGGTCATAACTAGCCTCCTTGTTGATGCTCAACCTCTACTAGCTTGGCTTCTTTTGTATGACTTGGCACATATTCACTCTAATTTACTTGGCATTCACAACTCAACCTCCATAGGGATACTCGATGACCATAGACTTTCTCAACTCCTATAGAGCTTGACATATACATGATTTTGTACAAGTCTACAAAATACATAACTCAGCCTATATAGAGTGACTCGATCATAGTGATGACCAGCTAACACTGCCTTCTATATGACTAAGTGTTTAACACTAGTAGACAACAAAACTAAATAGATCAACAATCAAACTAGAAAAAACTTGTATACACATTATGCTTCTTCAACATAGACTTCATTAGGACCCCAAGATGCACTCTAGGATGTAAAAATGAATTAAGACAATATCCTTTGGAACTTCAAAAGTAACATAGAACCTTTATCATTGAGTGAAATCAAACTTTGATAGTATACTATACAAACAAGCTTGCAAGCCCTTGACAAAAATTGTCATTGTTAATCATGATTAAATTACTAGGGTATTGATCAAAAATACCTGGGTTAACTTCTCATGCAAGTTAATTGGGAAAAAGTCTTTTAATCAAAACTAAGGACTTGGGTACTTTCAATCAAAAGTTTGTAACTAGACATGTTTTTGGAGATCCCACAAGAGTCTTATTTTAAATAACATTATTTCAATATTACTTGTTGAGCCTTTATAAATATGAGAAAATATATACATATATAGCTATACATATATAAATATGTATGTATACATATATAATGTATATACATAGACGTATAAATATGTATGGGTGTGTATATACATGCACACACAATAGGTACATATTTAATTCTTTTTTAAACTTTATCTAAAGCTTTCTCAATACTAATTAGATTATTGATTACATATTAAAGTGGCATAGGTAATTAAAATGTTGAGTTTCAATGGATCTAGATTAATCTTTTAATGAGTCTAGAACTATACTCTTTTAGAATATGATTCTAACAAGTATATATGGGTGGCTAGTCAATGGTATTCTTAGAAACATTCATTTTTCTCTATCTTGAATATGAATAAAGAAGATATGCAATCGTATATTAGTCAAAGATGTATTGACATGTAAATAAATCAGCATCCTTAGTAATGAAGGATCATTGTAAAAGAGGCAAAGCTCTTTTTGTAATGCATAAAAGAGTATGGAAACAATACTAAGCTCGTAAGGGAACAAGCTGAATCTATTATTAAATCTGATGTAATAAGAAGGCATGACTTCTTCAACATCCCTAACTAAAGACTGGGGCACATGTATCTTATATTTGATATTTAAGATGTAACATTGAAGATTATACTAGGTGTTTTCTTTCTCACTCTTTTCCTCTAGTGCCTACGCTTTGAAAATGGATAACATGTACATAATTTTAATATCAATAAAATATAAGGTAAAAATGTATCATCAAGCAAGAAAAAAATGTATATCTACTATAATGCCTTAATATAAAATAATTGATATACATGTAAATAATTCTTTAAATTAATTTTTTTTAATGATTTCTAGATACTTATGTTATTATGGATATATTTTATGAAAATTATGAATATAGTGCTAAATAAATTTAATTAGTTTATATTGTCTCTTAAATGTCAAGGTATAAATCAAAATATTGTATAGTTTTTAATAATGACAATTTCAAGATAGCAATTTAAATTTGTATTTTTATTTTTATGTAAGAAAATTTAAAATACTACCAAGAGAAATGACATACAACAATTAAAAAAAGGAATTAAATATCAACAAGAGGTGCAAGTGCCAAAGTTCTTGTCTTTGGTGGTGTCATTGGTATGAGGAGCTTGAAACAAGTTTTTGTTCTTGGTCTTTATTCTAACTTATAATTATTTTTTATAAGGATAGTGAAATGATAGTTCATAACTTCCTAGTCTGAAAATTAACAAAAAAAGATGAATAATTTAGTAATGACAAACACCCTAGAATGCTAAAGAATATTTGCATATCATGTAAACCTTAATAAGAAATAAATAAACTATCATAATTAACTTGATGAGAATTTTTTTTTAAAAATTAATTACTTTAACTGAAGTAGTGAACATCCAATAAAAATGATTTCATTGCTTTAGCTAAAGTAATATCCAACAACAAATTTCTATATATTCTTTTATATGGATAACATAAATTGACTGAAGTGGATAGTAACATTTTAAATGTTCTGATCAGTTGTAGAAGAGAGGAGAGGTAGAAATTTTAAGCAGGAAGCTGATTGTTATAATGTTAATAATCTTAACATTTCTTCTACATAGAACACTAATATTTCAATTCTTTCCAAATTAATATAACAGGGCCCTCTCATGACAAGTAACATACTTTAATATAAATTAACAGAAAAGTCACAATTGTTTCAAAAAAAGAGAGCTTACATTTTGTATCAACTCATCCAAAATGGGTATAGAAAGGCTCTCTCTAAAATAAATTTTGTGGGAAACTCCTTTCTCAATGACAGGCCTCTCCAAAATATATGGTTCCCTAATTATATCGATGCCTATGACCTACCATGGATGATTTAATCAAAATAGTATCAAAGTTTTTATTTTAACAAATGCAATCCTTTGATAAACATAAATTTGGGGAAGAACAGATCATAAACATATGAAAGAATATGTGGATTCATGGGAAACCAACCTTTCCTTCACAGGGAAAAGCAAGGGTTGTGCAGAGTAGAGAGTAGCTGGCGAAAACGCCAATCTCTATAGTCTTCACATTTATTATTATTTTCAATAGAAGCGTCAAAAATTGACCCTCATGGGATGACAAATAAATATGAGAATAAAACTTTTAGAGGGCATCACTTTGCAGGAGATGATTTTGGGTTTCCACGCTGACATTTGGAGGTGCTCAGGAAGGTTGTACTTGACCATGTATTTGAACTGTTTAACTATAGGATAACAAAAAAATCAGTATTGAGAATTGAATGGAAAGCGTGAACCTAAAATATGAAAGCACATACCTTTCTTGTATGTACAAGCCAAGTAATATTTTCCATGTTGGTACAATTGCTAATTGCATAATTTTTAATATTTATTTCAAAGTGAATAGTATGAAAGCTATTTACCAAAGAGTTTATAAAGATGCAATTTTGAATGTTATTTAATCTTTTATACAAATTTATACATTTTACTCAACTTTTGACTTTTACTTTTATTTTTATTTTTTCATTATGCCATGTACGACTTTGATTTTGGGATGGTTTTGAAACCCTAGTCTCCATCTAGCACACATGCTATGCATCTACCAAAATAGTTAAAACCTAATTATTTTCTCTATACAGTTTGAGTATATGCCCATTAGAGAAACTAGTAACAAGATAGGATTTAATTGAATTCATATTGTGCATAAAACTTTAGCTTAGTTTTGTTTCTAGACACCAAGAATGGGAAAAATTATGCAATTTCATTTGATGAGAAGTGGCACAAGAAAGTGTTCTTAAAGGATTCAATACCCATTTAGGTGGCTTTATTTGCCTATGGAGTCTTGGATAAAATATCTATTGGGGTCATTCCTCACATCTTTCCTCAAATGAAATGGTATTAAATGTTAATAGCATATGTCCTCACCTTCGCTCTAGCATTCTGTAATGCATATGGAGTAGGGCTGACAGATCTGAACTTGGCACACAATTATGGCATGGGTCAATAAGGATCAGTTGATCTCTAAGCCTAAGTTTCCTATTAGTGTCTAACACTAAGTCACTTCCAAGGCAGTGTTGGACGATCATCACTTCTATCAACCCATCTAGAGAAGGTCAAGCTATAAGGACTTGTCTATATTTTATCATAAGACAAAAAAGTCAAAGGTTGTCGAGCACCTCAATAGACACCGATTCAACATACAATCCAAGTAACATAGAAGAGACTAAGAATTTGGGAAGTTGGTTAATGCCAAGTGAGTCAATATGTGACAAACAAGTAGAAGGTGAGTGATTACATTAATGTTAGTTATGGCTAAGCATTAGAACATTCAAGTGCCAAGTAAAATAGTTGTGACATATGAGTTTGTAATTGCACAATCACTTAAGTAAATTATTTTAGCCAACTTCTATACGATATTTAAAGATTGTAGAGACAATTAAGGAGGAGATTACACATTTTGTTAGATGATATTAATATCTAGTAAAAAAGATTAACTAATTAGACAATCAAAAGGGAGAATGAGAAAAGGATGGATTATGGATCGTTGATCCTAATCCAGAACTTTCCATGATTATCTATTTAAGAAAGGTTCCCATTCTAGGATTGTTAGGATTAAACCACAGACATAAAATAACAATTACATGCAAATATAACCAATATCAAAAAATAATAAATCACACAGAAAAGAACACATGACACCAAGATTTAACTGGTTTACCCAAACCTTGGGCTATGTCCACCAAATAGCAAGTCCAATATTTTACGATCTAGTGATTACAACCTAATTACAATCCATAATCCCTTACAACTGAATACTACCACAAGAACCAATTTTTGCATCACCTTATGAAACAATCCCTGACCCTAAGCCCTTTTATACAAGCATTATCACCGCTTTAGGGTTATAACTAATAATTACATGTCAGCCCCAAAAAATTTATAAAGTATGTATAGTACTTTCCTGATCAGTCACCACAAACTAACAAGGATTAGATAAGATGCCAAGGAAGAGAGAGAGAGTGGAAATGAAGTGAAACAATGAACAAGCTAAGTATAGAGTGAAGGAAGGCTAATTTTGAAAGGAGATCATATAGAAAAACCTGAGATATCATATAAGGAGATTAGATTGAGATTTTGAAGAGAGGATACTCATAATTGTAACAAGCCCAAAGAATGTGAAACTAAAAATATAAATTAAAAGAGCAAAAATATAAAATGTTGAAACTATTGATTCATATTTTCTAGATGCATTCAAAAACATACAAAATTGAAACTAACAATGACATTGAAATGACACTGAATAATATACTGGAATGATATGAATATTTACATTGATGTCTAAGCATCTTTATATAGTATTATTTTCCCTTACAAAAACTACTTACGGGAATAACTTCCCAGCAACTATAGATTAAATTAATTTTATTTATCTAATCTAAACACAAAAACTAACCTAATTAATGTAATAAACCTAATAGTAATAAGCTTTCAAAGCAAACCAATGAATTAGGTACTGAATCATTTTTAATAGATTGATTCACGAAAGATCTCTTAATAGAGTGGTTCTAATAGACCTATTTCAAATCTCCTAATAGAGTCCTTACTTTATTGTACATGTTAAATCCTTTAATAGAGCAAGACCTAACAATCTTAAACATTTTTAACAGAGTAGACTCCTCATAGGGTATATCATCATATATGATCAAATTGCAACCATAATCGGAAAAAATTATTGTTGTAGCAATAAATATTTGTGGGTTTCATCCCCACCCTAGCTTTACCTTTAACTTGAAGTGTTTCTAGGTAACCAAAATCATTGTGTTATGTGTTGATATTTTATATGGATGTTATGTTTAGATAGATTTCATTTCAGCATTACATGTTCATGTTTATATGGTATGGGAACAAAAATATGAAATGGATTAGATGTGAATGTTGTTGATCAGTGAAAACTTTTAGTGATTACAAGATCTTGAAATGGAGGAATACAAAATGGGAAAAATCATTGAGAACTAGATGATTAAAATCCAAGTCATACTATAGCAACTTGAAGAAGCAAAATATTAGTTAAGGAAATCCTTAGAGAAAAGGAAAGATTTGGCCATTTAGCAGAATGACAAACTATACAAGGAAGTTGATATGCAAGGATTTCTCAATAGTGGGAATACTGATGACAATTATGTAACAATAGAAAACCTATTGGAGAAGAATAGCATCCTGAAAAAAAAAAATCAAAGAACACGGTAGACACTTAAAATTGTCCTAAACTCTATACTAATATATTTAATATTTCCTTTGACATTATAATTAATTATTTATTAATTAATTATATTTTTCATATTCTTCTACTTATTTAATTAAATTTATTAAATAGGTTCATTTTTTTAATGTATTTAAATTTAGTTTAAATACCTCCCCCCTAATTTATTAAATTTATTTAATGCATAGTGCTCCATAAATCCCTTTTAAAGAAATCTCAATTTATTTAATACCCTCCACTTTATTAATTTCTTTAATCCTATGATTAATTTAAATTTTATTTAATTTAATCCTAATCACATCCTAAAACCTAGTCTACAACCATCACTCTCATCCTTCTAAGTTGATCCACTACTTAATCCCACTTATTTATCCTAAACAACTTGCTTAACCCCTTTTAGCTCCTAAATATGTTCTCACACATGTGTGAAAAACCCTTCACACCTTTCACACCTCTTACACTTTTGTCCCCTACTCCTTCCTTTAAGTTTACTCACATATGTGAGCAAACTTTGAATTTTGACCTTTGCATGGCTTGTCTTCTTAGCCCATGTGTCTCCCTTGTGTCACCTATGTGGATGCCACATGGATGCCACCTCCCCAAGGCCTCTTTCAAATCTATAAATAGAGCCCTTGTCTCAAGCATTTCTTGATCTTTCTCATTTGCATTGTTATCATGTTAGTATGATTCTAGAGATTTTTAGAGATTTTTATGCTTAGAACTAACCTTTGGTAGTTGTTTTCATTACTTAAATTTCTAGTTTGCATTAGCTTTCATGGTAGTATGATGTTGTAGGTTTCTTTCTTGAATTTTCATTTCCATCCAACTTCTAGAATCCTTTGAGGATTGGCTCACTCATAGCCATTTCTTGAAGGTATTCTCCATTCATTTAGTCTTAGATTCATTCATCTCATTTTGCATATCATTTATCATTCAAGGGATTCAATAGTTGTGTTTGGGAGAGCACATCTACATCCCTCACACTTGAGCACACCAACAAGGCCTCTTATGGGTACCCTTGTTGAGCTACTTTGAGGTTATGTGAGGACTTTTATTTGTGGTTGCATAAGTTGTTAAACTCAAGTAGATTTTAGTTGTATTGTCTTTGGTTTCTAATCTTCCATATGCACATGTTACAACTAATGTTTGCTTGTTTACACATGCTCCCAATAGTTTAAGTTTTCCCATATACATTTTGGCATGCCTATTGAAACCCACGTCCCTTTCTATTTCTAAAATCTAGTTTAAAAAACTTATTTTTTTATTAAAAAATTGCACACTATTGTCTCCATTAAGACGTAGTGTCATCTACACAAATTCTTTGTCATCTTCGCAAATCATCGTCTCTACATTTTCACATCTCTGCCCTCAACCCAAAAAAATTGCTAAAAAAATTATTTGTTTTTTGTGTTGTTGTCTTTATGTATTGTCATCTCCATAGTTTGGTGTCTCTACCTATTTAAATTTATTTTTAAAAAATTCTATTCTATCATCTCTGTAGTTTTGTCATCTCTAAGTTATAGTTTGTCATCTCTACAGTTTCATTACTTTGTCATCTGTGTTGTGGGTAGCCAAAAATTAGTCCTTTTTATAAATTGCCATCTTCATCATTGAACTAGCATCTATGCTAGTAAACTGGCATCTCCAATGTAGACTGTCATCTGTGTTTCCCGGTAACCCACTATTTTGGTGTATGCAACTTTTTGGCAACTCTTAGTTTTGTTGTCTTTGAGTTCTATCATCTGTATATTTTGGCATTTCTTCTTTGCTACTATCATCTACAATCAACTATAGTAAGTATCATGTATTAACTATTTCATCTTCTATCATCTCTATAGTTATATCATATGTGCCTACATTCTGTCGTCTACATTTTGGAGATTTTTTGTAAGGCTAATCAAGTTGTTTATTGCAACATTGCAGATGGGAGTATTTTAGAAACACCTAACCATGTTTTCTTGTAGGTTTTTCTTAATATTTTATTGCTCTATGGAATTAACTTGAATGCTTAATCATTTGTTTTTGAATGAATGTTGCACTTAATAGGATAAATCAAACACACTCTTGAATGACTAAAACTTAAAACAAGCAAATCCAATCTTGAATGTATAATCAATTGAATAAAACCTTTTATTTGGATGAATGTTGTTATAACACAATCTTGAATGCCTTAAGTAAATTCACAAACATTTTTTGGAATGAATGCTTAGAAATCAAATACACTCTTGAATGCATAAAGGTTAAAGAACAATGCTATGATACATATTTTAATTTGGGTTTAAAATGAATCTCATCAAATCTTGAATTCTTAAGGATCAAAGAACATTGCAATGAATATTTGGATTTGGTGCTTAAAACAAACACTCACTCAATCTTGAATGCATAAAGGAATTGACTCTTTCCTTATCAAATTTCTTATGTTGACGAAACTCAATTTTTGTATGTTGGCAAACTCTCAATTTTTATTCTGTTGATGATGTTGTCAAATTGGAAAGAACATTGTATGATATAAACATGAGTGTCTTCAAAAGTAGATAGAAAATCTAAGCATCAATTGGCAAAGAACAAGTGTCTTATAATCTCAAGACCACTTACGTATTCACTCCTCTCACGCCTTTGGGTGATCTTGAGTGCATAAGAAATAAGTGGTCTTATTTTATTTTTTTTAGGAGGCCTACTTGAGAATTTCATCACCCCTTGGGATGAACTCAACTCTAGCATTCTGGTGGAGTATAAATATCAAGAAGTGAATCAAAAGACACCTCTCTTGGAAGCAAAATCTTGTCACTCTTGGTTAAGCCCCAAAGAACTTTATACCTTTGAGAAGTGAAGGTGGAGATTTGGGTTACTATCTACTCCTAGCTATGTGGCATTATTTTCTTTCATCTATAGACTTCAGCCTCACATACCTTGCGTATATTGAGGACATCCCTAGCTAAGCTTATATATCCTTGTCAAAGCCTTATAGGATTGTTGGTGTGTTCTACATGCTTGAATGTTCAAAAATCCTCCCCATTCGAAGGGGACGCACACCATCTAAACTTTTCTTGTATATATTTCATTGTATGCTTTGTATGTTATGTTTCAAAAAATCTAAAAATATCATAATAGTTCAAAATCCAAAAATATTTCAAAAACAAAAATTAAAAAAATAACAAAAATAAGCTCTTGTTTTCCACATCACTTCTTCTATCCATCAAATTCATCACCATCATGCATCTCTTTTCTTAATCATCTCTATTAATCCAAATCATTTCCTCATTTTCTTAATCATTTAATCAAATCCATAATCTTCATCCTAATAATGGTTCATAATCCACATCAAGATCCAATTTCCTCATTCAATGATTCATCCTCATAATTCTTAATACAATCGCTTGTCAAATTAATTTCTTTCTAATTAGTTACTAATTCAATCCATTTGCATCTTCATCCCAAATCATTCAATCTTTCTTCATCTATTCAAATATTCTTCTAATTAAATTTTCATAAAATCTTCCACTCTAGACATAAGAGCACCATCATAATCCTTGGAATCTAATCCCAATTATCTTGAATGACCCAAATATTATCAAGGTTATCTCAAACCTTCATCAATATCAAATCAAATCAAATCCAATCAATATCAACTCAAATCCAATCCAAATCAAATTTTAAAAAAATTTCAAAATTGCTCCTAGTCCTAAGGTCATATTTCATCCATCATCAAATCTTTCATCACTCTTCATCAAAGTTCCATGGATACAAATTGGCTTAATCAAATGGTTGAAGATCTTTAAAGGAAATCTAGAGTTATACCTCCCATTCAACCTACATATCAAATCACTCCTCAAAACTTCATATCCAATTCTAATCCATCTCACATTTTATATTCTTCCTCTACCTTTGACAAGGAGAACCCACCTCATTATCCTTCATCCACATACAATTCCATTCATAGCCCACACAATTACTCAAACAAAAATGTCATTTCCAAAGAAATTGAGGAACAGAAGAATTCCATCTTGAGCCTAGCAAATCAAAAGGAAAAGTCCACCTTCGATGACATATGTCATCTTCCCCCATGTTTCAAAGACCATAATTATCATGTCCCATCCAATCCAAATCTTCCATACTTCCAACTTAATGTCCAAAACCATCATCCCAATCCTATACCCATGCCTCAACCTCTACAAAATCCTCATCCTCCAATTAACATCATCCCCACCCTGTAATAGGTTTATCTCACTAGAAACCTTGTCTAAATACAAAACTCAAAATAAAGTGATCTAATCACCCAAAGTCATACACCCAAATCCATCTCAAGACCTTCCTCCAAAGCATGCCATTATGGATTCCTTTTCTCCTCTAGATCTGAGCATTTCCCCCTCCCATCATTCCCTTGTCCCTCAAGATCCATTTATCCCTCTTAGTCCATCTCATGATCCCCTTCCTAATCAAGATCAAGATATTCCATGTACCACACACATTATTGATTCCATTCCATCTCAAGAGTTAGCATCCATAGATCCTCCACTTCATGAAGAGGTTCCTTCCACTCCATCCACTAATACTCCTCCATGTCAAGATCAAAATGTTTCATCTCATAATTCTATTCCATCCAGTCCATTATATGATCCTATCCCACTAGAGGATCCAATAATTCCTTCCATTCTACCACATGATCCTCTTTTAAGTCAAGATCAAAGTACCCCTTCATTTACCATTCATGAACCCACCCCATCTCAAGATCTTATTATCCCTCATAATCCCCCTTTATGATCCTAATCCTCCACATGATCCTATCACACCCATCCAATCCACTCATGAATCCCATATACATGGACTCACATCTTATGTTAAAAATAATAAGTATCCCATTGAAGAAATAATGTCTCAAGATGTTGGTATGCCTTCCACTCCTTCAAAATCCAAAATTGCTACTTCCAAACCTAAAGATTCCCATCATCCATATTCCAAGTCCATTTTGGGCCCTTATATCCATATTCCCATTCCTTCCTTATTTCCATCCATTTTGGGTCCTTATGTTCCAAAGCCAAACCCTTCATCCCTTCCATCCATTTTGGGTCCTTACATCATCCACCATATCCAATTGTTCCACTTCATTCCCTCATATACCTATTAAAGATCAACAAAGGCACAAATCCTTGAATTGCTTCCAATGTTCACCATCCATAAGCTCTCGATCCCATTTTTCCTCATGCACCCATATCATGTCCAATGGAAGCAAATTGGATGCCAAAGATAAAGTTAATGATGCCAAAAATCCACAAAAAATCTGAGGATCAACATGTCCCCTCTAAACAACATGTTCAAGAAAAGAAAAATGTGATCCAAAAGAAAGAAAAAATTAGAAGGCCACAAAGGCTAAAAATAAAAAGTGCAAAAATTATTTGGATTCCAAAGCTAATTAATGAAGCAATGAATCTCAAAGAAAATTTCAAATTGGCATCCAATTTCACTAATCCAAAAGCTTCCTTCATCCATAAATCCTCAAAACATCCATTTACCAAATCCATTTTGAATCCTTATGTCCCAAAATCCACCATCCTAATTCCATCATCTCCTTCATCCATTTTGGGTCCCTATATCCCAAAATTCAAACTTTCTCCTACATATCCTCCAACACTTCCTCCTTTCCATCACCCTTCAAGGTGTGTGTCAATGACAATCTTTTCACCTCCATCCACTCATTCATAAGTCTTCCAACATAACATCCATCAACTGTATCTTCCTCCCATCCACTACACCCCCTTAATCTAAACCTTTTCATAAGTCCTTGACCTCCATTTCTCAACCCATTTCAGCCTTCTTTTCACTACCCTACCAACATCTATGAGAAACTAGTAAAAATTCCTTAAAAATAACAAAGAAAGAGAAATAAATATCAAGGGATACCATCTATTTAACGAGATTCTTGAGTTCTCTCTTTGTTTCCTTATCATGTATCCATTATCTTCCAATTCCACTTATCCTTCCATTCACTTATCCTCTTCCACTTTCACTCTACACTGGGGGTAAGCTCCATCCATACCTCGTTGCCTTATATATCTTCCATATTCCTATCTACCATTCCTCATCCTTTTCCATCTTTGATCTTGACATCCTATCAATATCTTTCATCCCATAATCCTTGGAATTTTCATTTCCTCATTATCCTCCATCCATAATCCTACATGCTTACATCCTTCTTTCATATGTCCTTGGTCTCGATTATCCCATCCATTTCACCCATTTCATATTCCACATTCCATCCATACTCTTCATATCATTATCCCTATTTCATACCCTCCCTCCCATATCCCCTACTCCCTCCAATTTCATGCCTATGCTCATGATCAATACTAGAAACACAACAACAAAATGTTTATACAAGCTTTGGAAGAACACATGCCTTCCCTTCCTCCATATAAATAGCCTTCACACCATCTTTCCATGTTCACACATACTTTGCCACTACATTTCCTTCCATTTTCATATCCCTGGTATGGGGCATTGTTGGTTACTCCTTTGAAACATGGTCCTTGGCTCCCCATTATCCTATACTAGATCATGTGGTCCCCCATATTATTCCTCCATTTAGATATCCCCACCCTTTTTATCCATTTACCATTTGTTGGATCTCTCTTGTTACTGGTCCCAATCTAGTCATTTTCATCAATTCAATCAGTTCATTTCTCCTCTAATCTAATCAAATACCCTTCTTCCAATCATTTCCTACAAATCAATTTACATCTTATCTAAGTCTCCTTTTTTCTTCTCATCAACATCATTCATCTCATTCAATTAAGTTCTTCCATTATCTTATCATGTCTTATTCAAATTCTGGTATTTATCTCATGACACTAAGCTTCAACCTGTCAAATTGAGCTTATCAAATAGTGATTGCAAAAAAACTTACACAAATTCACACTATGACTAAATGATTTTAGAAAATCATTCCTTTCACTATCATTGCCAGAAAACAATCACAAATATTTCAATACAATTCAATCAAACAATCAATTTTTTCCTTCCAGGATGAATCCTTCCTACACAGGCTTAACAAATTTCACTATCAAAATAAAGTTCATGGCAAGAACTATGGATTGAATGATGACTTGGTCATAAGGTATTTTGTTGATTTTATCTTTGTGTTAGTAATAGCCTCCCCATATGTGCCTTGATCTTCAATATCTTGGTATCATTTGAATGGCTTAACCTAATTATATGTGTCATTTTGTGATATGATCTATTTTCATGATTCTTTAGCACATCTATGCCAATTTAGAGTTATGGTTATGCATTGCTCACTGGGGGCAACGGGTTAGAACACTTTCCACCAAGATCCCTAGCAAGACTTTGGGTGTGCCCAAACCTCTCTATTGTGTATATGCCATATATTCCATCATGATTCTAAAACCTACATCTATTGTGTTGAAAGTCTAGTCCATGTAAAGGAATCTTATGTTGGAAATGAGAATAGAGTAACTGAGAGGGGGAGGGGGTGAATCAGTTACTACAAAACTTTCCACAGTCCCTAAGATGTCTGAATATACCCTTGGTCTGATTAATATAAAATGTTGAAACTTGATAATGTAGTAAATGATAAATATTAAGAATTGATATGTTATCATGCACAAAGCAATTCAACAATTAAGAACACAAGAGACACGAGTTTTAATGTGGAAACCCAATATGAGAAAAACCACCAATGTAACTAGATAATATTTTTCACTCTTCTGAAGTGAGCCCTATTAGGAGCCAACCCTGTTAAAGGTTACAAAAAAACATTGTTGGGTGTGACCCTATTAAAGGATTTAATCACCCTGTTAGGAGTGCCCTTTCTAGAGGTCTTTAGAACAATTCAACTGAACTGTCACCTTGTTAGAGGATTTATTGAATGGCTGTTAAACTAACTCTGTTAAGAGATTTTGAATTCACTATTACAATGGTTAGAAAGAAACAATGAAGAGACCTGATATAATGTACAACTTATCTTTGTTGATTACAGATCTCTATTATGATTGACTGGATCCTTACTGATCAAATGCAACTTTACAGCTCCTTCAACACATCTGATCCTTCATCAGACTTTGCTCAACATTTGCCTTTTCATTTCATACTATAATTTGCATTCATAACTTCTTTTTTACAATCTCACACACACTTTAATTCATAACTTGAATGACCATATATACCTTTCAGATTATCTTAGTCAGCTCGAATCACTGACTAAACAAACAATTACAACTGTCAGCTAGAAGTAATTAATTTTCAAATCCCTATACTGGCCGACCCTGCATGGTAAACTTTGTTTAGAAAATAATTCCTATGTTAACCAACTGAGCTCGATTAATATAGCAAACTTCATGACAATCCTTCAATCACCGAGAGAACTTGGTAAGTACTGAGTTTCCTGAGATAATCGAGTGAGCTCGGTGGAAACTACGCTTTGGAGACCGAGTGAAGCTCGGTTAACACTGAATTCTCCATGATTCCTTTGATGAATGAGTGAGCTCAATGGAAACTACCCTTTGGAAACTAAGTGAAGCTCGATTAACACTGTCTCCCACATTTCCTTCGTTGATCGAGTGAGCTCAGTGAACATTGTCTTTCACCTTTCCTTTGTTGACCGAGTTAGCTCGGTTAACATTGTCTTCCACATTTCCTTCAATGACCGAGTGAGCTCGGTTGGCATTGTAGATTGCATTGCAGACTGTCTAAGCTCGGTGAACTTGATACTAATGACTGATATGACATTTGTATGACATCAAGGACAACATTATCCAAGAATCTCCCTCTTTGGCATTGATGGCAACAGAACATGTCATAATAGAATGAAATTTTGAAAACAAGTCCAACAAGATAATAGACTTCTCCCTCCTTCAATAATCTCCCTTTGTTAAGGGACTTCATGGAAAACTTTTCAAATCTCACAAATTTCAGAACGATATGGCAGTAAATCTCTCCCTCTTTGACAACACATGCCAAAGACAACAAAAGTTAAGTGAATTGTAATGTACCTTTAGTACTAATTCATATGCAATGATTTCTAATAAAATTGCATCAATAGATAGATCTTCAATCTTGTATGTGTTGATGCATCACTAGAACTTATTTTTAGTGGACTTCAGATAGGGGAATGACCCCTAACTTACCTCTGAGATACAAAAATGCATCCTTAGGTAAAGGCTTTGTGAATATGTCAGCAATTTGTTCCTTTGTATGGACATATTCCAATCTGATCTCCTTGTCTTGCACCAATTCTCTGACAAAATGATATTTTATTGCAATATGCTTGGTCTTGGAATGCATCATTGGATTCTTAGATATGTTGATTGCACTAGTATTGTCACAGAACATGACAACTGGTTCTTTGATTTCCATCTTCATTCCTTGTAATAATTGCTTAAACCAAACAATATTTGAACATTTTATTGCTGCAGCAACATACTCTACCTCTGCTATAGATTGGGATGTACAATTCTGCTTTTTGCTTGTCCAAGAAACCAATCTTTTTCCAAGAAAGAATGCTCCTCCACTTGTGTTTTTTCTGTCATCAAGGTTTCCTGCCCAATCAATATTAGTAAACACTTTCAAATCCAAATTACCTCCAAATTTGTACCATAAGCCATAATCTTCAGTTCCTTTCAAATATCTCATTATTCTTTTGATTGCCATCAGGTGAGTTTCTCTTGGCTTTGCTGAAAATCTTGCAACAATACCAACTGCAAGGGAAATATCTGGCCTGGTATGAACTACGTATTGCAATTTTCCAATCATAGATATATACAATGTTTGATCTACATCTTTGGATTCATAATCTTTGGTAAGTTTCAATCGAGTACACATAGGAGTTCCAACAGGTTTACAGTCCTCCATACCAAACTTTTTCAATATCTCCTTGATGTATTTTGATTGAGTGATGTATATGCCATTCTTATTTTGTTGAATTTGAAGACCAACAAAGAATTTTATTTCACCAAACATAAACATTTCAAATTCCTTGTTCATTTGTTCATGCTCTAGGGGCTTGTTTCAAACCATACAGTGCCTTGTTTAATTTGCAGACCATGTTCTTTTTATCTGGATCAACAAAACCTTTAGGTTGTTCAATGTAAACCTCTTCATCTAGTATTCCATTAAGGAATATTGACTTGACATCCATCTGATAAACTTTGAATCCTTTGTGAGCAGCATATGCAAGTAAGGTTCTGACTCCTTCCAATCTTGCAGTAGGAGCAAATGTTTCTCCATAATCTATGCCTTCTTGAGAGTATCCTTTGCATACCAATCTGGCTTTGTTTTTGGATACCTTACCATCTTCAGTCAACTTGTTTCTGAATACCCACTTGGTTCCAATTATATTCTTATTTTTAGGCCTAGGTACAAGAGTCCATGTCTTGTTCTTCTCTATCTGTTCTATTTCCTCATTCATTGCCTCAATCCAACTATCATTTGTCAATGCATCTTTAATGCTTCTAGGTTCAAAATCAGAAAGTAAACAAGTATTTTTCAGCTTGCTTCTTGTCAAGGTTCCTTCAGACTTGTCTCCAATGATCTGATCTGGTGCATGATGTCTTCTGACATATTTAGCTAATACAGGTTCTTTGCCTCTTGAATGAGTTTCATTGCTATCTCCTTGTGCTTCAATTTCATGTTCAGGCTATTCTATCTCGGTAAGAATTGGCTCAGGTGCTTCAGAATTGGTAGAAACTTGCTCGGTAATATCTAAATGTTGTTGTGGCATCATTTGAACTTTTTGTAACTCAGTTACTGATGACTTGGGAGTTGAGGATTCTTGAGTGAACGGTATGCTTGGTATAGTATTTGGTTCAATGTAAACAAATCTTCTATAATCTTCAGGTACCTTTTTGCTTTCTTCTTTAGATTTGTCTGCAAACTCATCAACTTTCACATGTGCACTTTCTATAACTTTGTGAGTGGATAGATTTAAACATCTATATGCTTTGCTTTTGCAAGAATATCCTAAAAATATTCCTTCATCACCTTTTACATAAAATTTTCCTTTTCTAGATTCTTTTAAAATATAACATTTGCTTCCAAATACTTTCAGATAACTTACATTGGGTTTTTAGCCATACCATAATTCATAGGGAGTTTTGAATGAGTCCTTCTTCAACTATACTTGGTTTAAGGTATGAACTGCAGTGCTGATGGCTTCCTTCTAGTATTTGATAGCAATGTTCTTTTCTATCATCAAGGTTCTTGCACAATCCATGATGGATCTGTTTCTTCTTTCAACTATTCCATTTTGTTCAGGAGTTCTTGGTGCTGAGACCTATCTTTTAATACCTTTTTCAATGTAGAAGTTGTTGAATTCATGTGAGATGAATTCACCACCTCTATCTGACCTTAAGCATTTTAGTCTTTTTCCTATTTCTTTTTCTACTCTTTCCAAATACCATTTGAATTTCTCAAATGCTTCTGATTTATTCCTTAGATACATGACAATCATCATTCTTGAGTAGTCATCAACAAAAGGAATGAAAATTTTTTCTCCAGTATAGCTTTCTATTCCAATGGGTCCACATAAATCAGTATGCACAATTTCTAATATATCTTCAGACTGATAGTTCTTACTTTTAAAACTAGTCTTTCCCATTTTACCAATCTGACAATTCTTGCATAGACCAACCTCAGGTTTCTTAATGTTAGGAATGCCTCTCACTTTCTTGAATTTTCTTATTTTTACTAGATTATCAAAATTGACATGACACAACCTTTTATGCCATAACCAACTTTCTTCAATTTGAGCAATAAAACATGAGCATTCACCAAGTTCTAGATAGAACAAGTTACCTTTAGTTTGGGTGCCAGATCCTATTAGCTTTCCTTGCTCATTCAACAGTCTTGCCTTTCCATGCATGAATTCCACCTTGAATCCAATATTGAGTAACTGTGCCACACTTAGCAAATTATGTTTAAGACCTTCAACCTAGTAGGCATTATTACATACAAGTTCTTTGGTTAGACAGATTCTTCCTCTTCCTTTTATGAAACGAGGTTCATTATTACCAAACCTTACACTGTCACCATCATAGTCTTCAAACTGATCAAACTTAGTTTTATCACCAGTCATATGATGTGAGCAACCACTGTCTATAATCCATGTATCATTCTTACTTATATGAGAAACAAGTGCCATTTTATCTTCTTCATCACTGTCAGAATCATCTTTAACGGCAATATAAACAATTTCATCCTCACTATTATCAGAATCTTTAGAATTTTCAGCCATGAAGCATAATTTCTTACCTTTGTTTTTGGATGATTTGAAGTCTTTCTTTCCATTGCATTTGTAATCTTTCTTTTCATCATTGTTTTTCTTGTTTTGACACCTTGCTACAATATGACCAATTTCTTCACAAGAAAAATAGATTAGAGGAACTTTACCTTTGTATTTTCCTCTACCTCTAGAATATTTCGTTTCTAGTAGAGCTTCAATTACTTCGAGGTCACTGTCTGAACTTTGGATTGATTCATTTTCACTTTCTGAGTGAGATTCCTTCTCCTTTTTGTTTTTCTCCTTGAGTGAGAGCTTGGCTTGAAATGTTGATTCAATGTTCTTGGAGGCTAGAACATAGTTGTCAAAGGTATCTAGTTCAAATGCAGTTAGTCTTCCAACTATGGCCTCAAGATTAATCTGATGATTTGCTTCACACCTTCTTTCTTGAATTGCAAAAACTCTAATTGCATAAATGGGAAGCAAGGTTCTGAGAACTTTTCTTATAACTATTTCTCTTTTGATATCACCTCCAGATCCTCTGATTGCACTCACACATGCTTTAACTCTCTCAACATACTTTGCAATGTTTTCATCCTCTCTCATTCTCATTTGATCAAATTGTCCTCTTAGACTTTCTGCTTTTTCTCTTTTCACATTATCATCTCCTCCATAGATCTCTTTTAGCGTGTTCCACATCTCAAAGGCAGTTTTGTAGTCCTTAATGTCATCAAATTCTTCATAACTGAGAGCGGATGCTATGTCTATCATCATATTGTTGTGAGTCTTCTTTTCAGCAATGTCATTGACAGACAATGTGCCAGAAGGTTCTTCATATTTTTCTTCAAGGTATTTCAGTCCAGTATCACCAACAGTAGCCGGATGAAGTCTCATCAATCCTTGCCATGCAGAGAAGTTATCTTTGTTGAGTTTTGGAATTTCTCTTTTGTAAGACATCTTGATCTTTGGCTTAGATCCTTGAAATCTTTTCTTGCAAGCACCAAAAGATCTGATACCAATTGTTGGAAATGAGAATAGAGTAACTAAGAGGGGGACGGGGTGAATCAGTTACTACAAAAATTTCTACAGTCCCTAAGATGTCTGAATATACCCTTGATTTGATTAATATAAAATGTTGAAACTTGATAATGCAGTAAATGATAAATATTAAGAACTGATCTGTTATCATGCACAAAGCAATTAAACAATTAGGAACACAAGAGACACCAGTTTTAATGTGGAAACCCAATATGGGAAAAACCACCAATGTAACTAGATACTATTTTTCACTCTTCTGAAGTAAGCCCTGTTAGGAGCCAACCTTGTTAAAGGTTACAAAAACACACTGTTAGGTGTGACCCTGTTAAAGGATTTAATCACCCTGTTAGGAGTGGCCTTGCTAGAGGTCTTTAGAACAATTCAACTTAACTGTCACCTTGTTAGATGATTTATTGAATGGCTATTAAACCAACTCTGTTAAGAGATTTTGAATTCACTGTTATAATGGTTAGAAAGCAACAATGAAGTGACCTGATATAATGTACAACTTATCTTTGCTAATTACAGATCTCTGTTATGCTTGATTGGATCCTTACTGATCAAATGCAACTTTACAGCTCCTTCAACACATCTGATCCTTCATCAAACTTTTCTCAACATTCACCTTTTCATTTCATACTATAATTCGCATTCATAACTTCTTTTTCACAATCTCACACACACTTTAATTCATAACTTGAATGACCATATATACCTTTCAGATTATCTTAGTCGGCTCGAATCACTAACTAAACAAACAATTACAATAGTCGGCTAGAAGCAATTAATTTGAAAATCTCTATACTGGCCGACCCTGCATGGTAAACTTTTTTCAGAAAATAATTCCTATGTTAACTAACTGAGCTCGGTTAATACAACAAACTTCATGACAATCCTTCAGTCACCGGGAGAACTCGGTAAGTACTGAGTTTCCTAAGATAATCGAGTGAGTTCGGTGGAAACTACGCTTTGGAGACCGAGTGAAGCTCAGTTAACACTGACTTCTCCATGATTCCTTTGATGACCAAGTGAGCTCAGTGGAAACTACCCTTTGGAGATTGAGTGAAGCTCGGTTAACACTAACTTCCACATTTCCTTCGTTGATCGAGTGAGCTCGGTGAACACTGTCTTTCACCTTTCCTTTGTTGATCGCGTTAGCTCGGTTAACACTATCTCCCACATTTCCTTCGATGACTGAGTAAGCTTGATTGGCACTATAGATTGCATTGCAGACTGTCTGAGCCCAGTGAACTTGAGACTAATGACTGATATGACATTTGTGTGACATCAAGGACAACATTATCCAACATCTTATCACCTATGCTACTATAGAATTTGATGCATAACTCCTCTTGCAATATCAAACTAGGGTGTGCTCACCCATATGAGCACAACTAAATCCCATGCATTCATTAGTTAAGTTGCATTTAGATTAATCATTATCCAATTCACTCTACTCCATTCTGGTCTTACCAACAAGTCATGCAAGGCCTTCTTTTTAAGACTTTTTCCTTCCCTTTTCCTTCCCATGTCTATTTTTGAGAAAATGGGGTAAAACATATTCCTTTTCCACCCAATTTCCTTAAGGGGGCACCCTCCTCCCCTATCATTTCTATGACACAACTCTTATCCTCTCTGGGGAAACTTATACTTTCTTTTCTTTGATATAATGTCGTTCCAACATCACATCAAAGAGGGGCAAAATGTAGACACTTAAAATTGTCCTAAACTCTTATTAATGTATTTAATATTTCCCTTGACATTATAATTATTTATTTATTTATTAATTATATTTGTCATATTCTTGTACTTATTTAATTAAATTTATTAAATAGTTTCATTTTCCTAATGTATTTAAATTTAGTTTAAATAATTCCCCCCTAATGTATTAAATTTATTTAATGCATAGAGCTCCATAAATCCCTTTTAAATAAATCTCAATTTAATTAATTCCCTCCACTCTATTAATTTCTTTAATCTTGTGATTAAGTTAAATCTTATTTAATTTAATCCTAATCTGATCCTAAAACCTAGTCTACAACCATCACTCTCATCCTTCTAAACCTATCCTCTACTTAATCTCACTTATTTATCCTAAACACCTGGCTAAACCCCTTTTAGCTCCTAAATATGTGCTCACATGTGTGAAAACCCTTCACACCTCTTACATGTTTGTCCCCCACTCCTTCCTTTAAGTTTTCTCACACATGTGTGAGCAAACTTTGAAATTTGACCTTTGCATGACTTGTCTCCTTAGCCCATGTGTCTCCCTTGTGGCACCCATGTGGATGCCACATGGATGCCACCTCCCCAAGGCCTCTCTCAAACCTATAAATAGAGCCCTTATCTCAATCATTTCTCAATCTCCCTCATTTGTATTGTTATCATGTTAGTATGATTTTAGAGCTTTTTAGAGATTTTTTTTGCTTAGAACTAACCTTTGGTAGTTGTTTGCATTACTTAGATTTCTAGTTTGTATTAGTTTTCATGGTAGTATGATGTTTTAGGTTTCATTCTTACATTTTTATTTCCATCTCACTTCTAGAATCCTTTGAGGATTGGCTCACTCATAGCCATTTCTTGAAGGTATTATCCATTCATTTAGTCTTAGATTCATTCTTCTTATTTTGCATATCATTTATCATTCAAGGGATTCAATAGTTGTGTTTAGGAGAGCACATCTACATCCCTCACACTTGAGCACACCAACAAGACCTCTTATAGGCACCCTTCTTGAGTTGTTTCAAGGTTATGTGAGAACTTTTGTTTGTGGTTGCATAAGGTGTTAAACTCAAGTAGATTTTAATTTTATTTCCTTTGGTTTCTAATCTTCCATATGCACATGTTACGTGTGCTTCTGACAGGTTAGGTTTTCCCATATACAAACTCAAGAGAGAACAAGAAATTCAATTAGTAAGACTATGTGAAGTGACTGAACAAAAGAAGAAAGCTAAAGAAGACAAAATCATGGATGAAGAAGAAAAAGACAAATTGCTACCAAACTTAAAGAAAGATCATCTAATGTGCAAAAGCTTACAAACAATCAGTTGGACATGATGAGCTAGTTGTTAATTCCAAATTAGGCATTGGACAGAAAGGGCATGTAGATTGAAAACTTGAGATTACAAAGTGACCAACTAAGGAGTGAGTTGAGATCTAATAAATAAATATTGGAAAGAATGAACAAGCCAAGTGAAACTATCAAATACTTTGAAGAATTGATGAGATCACCAAGGTCATCCAATGATACTTCTAGACTAGAATGTGTCAAGCACTCTTCATCTATTGAGGAAGGAGAATCATCAAAGAGTGGTGAGCAAAGAAATACAAAATCCAAGAACAACCCTACTTGTCATCATTGTGGTAAACTTGGACATACTCCCAACAAGAAAAAATGGTATGCAAAACCCTAAACCTAAGTTTACTAGCAATTATTTTAATTGTAAGAAACAAGAATGCCAGGAACATGAATGCAAATCAAAGAAATGTGATGCACCTAGTACACCTAGATTTGAAGGATATTGTTATAACTATTAAAAATATGGGCATAGAGCTCATGAATGCATATCCAAGGAAAAATGTAAGTGGGCATCTAAAAAGAAAACACATGCACCTAAGCAAGATAATTCTTACAATTTGGATTACAACACATGATATAATTATCATTATTGTGGAGAGAATGGGCACATTCCAAAAATTTCTATTAAGACACATTTTAGAGGTAATTATAAGAAATGGTTGAATGGAAACCTTGTTTGTTTTAGTTTTCTTAAAGTTGGAAATGTTAGTAAGAACTACAAGACCTGAGCTCTAACCCTAAATAGTAAAAGAAATCAAGGAAAAGGAAAATTTGAGATGAATAAAACATGGAAAGAGATAGTTAAAGCTAGAAGTAGTCGAGAAAGCAAAGACACGATCACTGAATCCAATGGATGAGGTGATCACACCACATCTAACTAACCAAATAAGGTATGTGAGGGATTATGTACTTAAATGATATATCATACATCAATTCCTAATAAGTAAAGTGATTAAAAGTCCATATCATCATGAGTTAAGATGTACTAGGACAAATATGAGAGAAGTACTAGACAATGGAGTATTTTTTACTACAAAGTGTCGAGCATCAATAATACAATATGTATTGACCAAGCATTGCAATATAGATCGAGAGCTTACATAGATCAAGATGATGTATTGGCTGAGAAAATTGGTATTGACTGACCAAGGTGATAGTGACCAAGTATTTGAGTGAAAAGAGGTGAAAACAAAACTCATAAAGGCTGAGACAAATATTGTGCACCTAATTGAGTACAAATGCATTTATTGTAGACCTAAATGGATAGATTGAAGGTATATATCTATAATCAGTCAAATTGGTCACAATCTTAAATGTAGAATTTTACATCATGATGGGTATTAAAATGAGTTAATTCAAATCAACTATTACAACCCATTTGAAAAATACACATGAATATTCATTTCAAATATATCAAAATTTGACATTTATCTCCAAAAAATGAATTTTATATTCAAAATGGGACCTTAGTCCCATTATGAATATTTTACTCATAGCGAGTTTAAGGAAATGAATATTTTATTCATGGTGGGTTTAAGGAATGAATATTTTATTCATAGTGGGTTTAAAGAAATTATAATTTTATTCATAATAGATAGAAACTAATATTTTATTCATAATGGATGAACATTAATATTTTATTCATAATGGATGGAAATTAATATTTTATTCATAATGGGTGGAAATTAATATTTTATTAATAATGAATTTCATATATTCACTTTATATTAAAAGTGGATCTACAAATCATTTTTATTCAAAATGCTCATCTTAATATTCAAAATGCTTACTTTAATATTTTAATATTCAAAGCGGTCACTTTAATAATCAAAATGTGTCCTCCATTTTGAATAAAATAATAAAAAATGGATTCACCCTTGATCTTGAGTCCCTTGATTTGATCTCAACCATCCATTTATCTTTAAAAGGGAGAGCTCTCTCTCATGTTTGGCAAGGATTTTTGATATGTTATGTTGCAGGTTTATCTTTTGAGCTTAATGGTGGAGAACTTCTATTCCTTCTATCTCATTCTTCTATCATCTTGTCTAAATTCTCTTGTTTAGCTTAATGCTCATATCATTTAGTTTAATTTCTTAAACATCTAGCTTAATATTTATTTTTCTTATAGCTTAACTCATGTAGTTTAATAGGGGTTTTCTTGTAATCTTTCATTATTACTTGCATATTTCTCTTCATTTCTAGCTTCTTTGCATCTCTTCTCTAGAATCTCTTATTTTATACTGCACCTTACAAGGGTTGCATAACTAAGTTCTTCTAAGAGCCATAACATCCTTCTTCATCCTTTTCATGTCATGACTAGAGAGCTATAAGCCATCAGATTCTTTGGATATAAAGGTTTATAGAAGTACACCACTTTTCTAGTACACATATTTGGCACCCACTGTGGGGCTCGAAAAAGCTTCCTTTAATGTTTAGATTTATATTATTTTAATCTAACATTGTTATTGCAGGATTGGGCTGAAATTTTTATTGTAGGTTGGAGATAACATCTAGATCACAACTATTTTTTTTTAGATTTTTCAAATCTGCAATTAATTTAAAAAAAAATTAATGATTTTTCATAAACAATTTATTTATCCAAGAAATATTCGTATTTTAATCTGAATTTTTTTATTACAGGTTGGGAATACTATCTCAAAGTCACAGAAAAAATTCAAAGTTTTTAGAGTAGCAATTAAACTTTTATAAATTTTTAATTATTTTTCATAAAACATTAATTTATGACACAAATAGTTGAATTGTAATCTAAAATTTTAGTTGCAAGTTTTGGACGCTGAATGCAAATCACAATAAAAATTTCAAATTTTTATGCTCAATTTTTTTTTAAATAATTTTTTTAATGATTTTCCATAAAATAAAATTTATGATTCAAATCATGGAATTCTAATTTGAATATTTTATTGTACATTTGAGGTGTTTTGAAGAGGTGTTGAATGCAAAATGCATGTCAAAGACAAAACTTATAAACAAATTTGCTAACCCATGTTTGCAAGACACATAGTCAAAGACTCTAAGAAAAAAAACCAAGGTGAAGACTCTTTAAAATGTGCCTAGCCTTTGCTAGCTTTGAACAAGGTAAGCCTAAACCTTTTTTTTTTTTGCTTAAATTGTGGCATTCATTTTGAAAATCTAGCCTAAGTTAAGAGGGTTAATTGAATTTTCAGATTTGGTCTTAGGCCTACGCTCTTCACTTTTACAGTGAATTAGAATGCCAAACATACCAAGTCTATTATGAGAATTAGCTAAGGAATGAACAAACACCTAGTCTAATTAAGAGCCTCTTGTCTTCCTTAGATTAAAGGTTGTAATTGAACAAAACATGTCTGGTGTGTTTGGGAAACTAAGGTAGTAGGGATATGCTCTCATCCTTCTTCGGTGATTAGATTTCCCAACCTACTCTCAATTTCCATTTTCTTTCTTTTCATAAGTAGATTACGTGGCCATAGATGGGCATACCTCCCAAGATTTTTCTTAACGAGGTTGGTGAGAGGGAAAGCCTAAAGCTTGCACTCATAATGTGATGCAAGACAATAGTGTTCAAAAGATAGCCTTCCTCGAGTAGTGTCATAAGAGATTGCACACAAACTGCTTAATGTTGCTAGGAAGCTCTCTTCATGGAGAGGTAAATTTTGAACACTATTGGATGACTCACCACTAAATCCTTGTTAGTCACTAGCTTATTTAGAGCCATTGATAGGAAGCCATTTTCATTTCTCTTTTAGGCTTGTGGATGTTAATAATTGACTTTTCTTTTCCATGTCTCTTGCGAAACTACTTGTTGACTACTACTTGTCTCATAAAACTGTTGATGAACTTGCTCCTAAAAAACTTGAAGTTGAAACATTTGTTTGTATTTCTTACTAGGGGAGTCTTAGCAATTGGGTTTTCTTTGCTATGTCTCTAGTGCTTGAACTTGGTTAGAATCTCTCTTTGGTATCACTTCTCATGGTCTTTTATACTTTCTTGGTCTATGTCAGCATACTAGGACCCTCTTTTAGGTTGAAATCATTGCCTTGATCTCTTGGCTACACTCCTTGATTGGGAAGTTTGTCCACTTGTCCTTACTTATCTATCAATTTTCCTACTTGGCTATTTAGCTTCTTGCCTTTCTCTTAACTTGATTCACTAGTGTTATAAGTTGCTTGGACACTTTTCTTGACAAGTCACCACTCATTGCTACCTCTATTTGACAAGTGAACACTCTACCTCTATAGTTGGACATCAAGTTATATTGTGTCACCCTTTTAGCTTCCTCTAGTCTCCTTCATGCTTGATTATTTATCTACCACTATGGAATTCAAATGTTGCACCACCAACTCTCAACCAAGTCTAGATTATCCTGAGTTTCTTGGGCTCTTTAGGGAATTGCAAAACCTACACACTTAATACAATAAACTTTAAGAGACTCCTAACCCTTCTTACACTAGTCTCACTAAGTGCATGATAAAAATATGTGCTAGATTTGAGAAAATGGTAGAGGAACAAACACCATCATCATGTGATTCTCTCTATAAATGCAAGTCATCTTCTTTAAGGTCATCCTCTTCTTCTAGGACTTAATTTTCTTCATCTATTGGATCTAAAAGAATCTCTAGATTTCATGACAAACCTATCTTTGATGAAGACATGGATGCATCCTATGCACTTGATGAACAACGAGAAGATCCTAGACATACTCTTGAGAGAACTTTTACTCTCTGGAAGATTCTTATGATAACATTTTGAAAACACTTCTTGGCACTAAGTTCTTCACATTGCCTAAGTCTAGCTCTTATGGAAACCCATTCTTGGATACCTATTGTGCTTATCATTGAAATAATGAGCATAGTACTTCAAATTGCATTGAGTTGAAACATAAAGTCCAAGATCTTATTGATGATGGGATTGTTGATACCACTAATGACTCATGTGATGAGTGTACTTCTCTTGAGCAAGATCGCATTGATGAACCTATATCTAGTAGTAGCTCCATTACATATTTTTCTTCTTCCTAAATTCATGCATCTCCCAAAGCTTCAAAGCTTTCCAATATGCCTCCATCAAAAAATGAACCTAATTCTTTTGACGCTAGCTTTTCTGATCCTCAAGGGATGCCTCTAAAAGAAACTCAAGCTAACCTTCACTTAGCTGAAAACCTTTTCCATGCTACTAAGGCTAAAGATGCTCAATCCTCATGTGATGCTATGCTTGTTATTCTCACCTTTGTTAATTCTTTATTCTCTTTACATTCCCCCTTATCCTTAGAAGTGGCTCCATGTCGAGAGGACTCTCTAAAGGCTAAAGATCAAGACCAACCACTTACTCATATCCTTCAAAATGTCATCCTTCCGTCTCCTAATTATGATGATGACATTATTTTTGAGCTTACTAAAAAATATGAGAAATCTTCCATGTCTATGCTATCTAAAGACATTCATCAAGATCAAAGTATTCCCTCTTGTTCTACTTCTCCATGTTTGCTGTGAACATGTGCTAAAGCTTCAAATGCTCTTATCTAGGATGTTTCTCCTATTTATAGCGTTAGTCACATTGCTCACTCTAAAGATGTTGATATCCCTACTCATTATCCATTTGCATTTGCTAAATCTATCTCGGGTCCTTATCCATTTAAGCTAAAGCCTTTAGAACTTCCATCCATATTGGGGCCTTATGTTCCTCCATCTCTTACTTCTACTCCTATCTTACCATCTCCCATTTCTCCTATTCCTTAAGATCAACAAAGATACAAATCCTTGAGTCCTTCACATTCAGCTTTCCATCTAAATGAGTCATATCAGCCTTATTCATCCATAAGTCCCAAGTTCTTTGGAAGCAATGTAAATGATAAACTTAAGAACAAAGGCATGAATCCATCTACAAAATTTTACTATGTCTCCTCTAATCAACATGTGAATGCTAAGAAAGAAAATGCACAAAAGAGACCACAAAGGTCCACTAGAAAAATAGCTAAACCAAAGCAAGTATGGGTTCCTAAATCCATTACTAAAGAAATGCACTCTAAAACATCCAATGAAAACTCAAAAGCTATATGGATTCCCAAGTCTCTTTTGAAAGACTTGAATAATGAACATAAATCTAAGTTGACATTCAAGCTTTCAAAGGCTTCCACTCCATCTTCTTCTAAACATATTCGTAAAAATCCTTTGAAGCTGTCATGTCCCCTATTCAAATAATTAAAAATAAATAAACTTTGTTAAGGCAGGCGGGCTCCAAAAAGGTGAAATTTCGGAAAAAGAGGCTAATCTTTGGAAACCAATGGACTAATAAATAAAAATTATTATTAAATTATATTTTATTAACCCCTCTTGGACGTGAGTTAGGGTTATGCCCTCTTTAAAAGGGGTTTGGAGGCATTTTGGGCTCATTCTACATCTTGATTCTTGCTAATTTTCTTGTTGTTCTTCAGAGGCTGCCAAACCTGTGGAGAAGGAGACCCAAGAATGGGAGTTTGTAGGTTTCTAGGAAGGATAAGGATGGGAGTTTGAAGCCATTCCATGTGCATGCTCATACAGAGTTTGCCTTTGTGCTGAATAGTGCCGATTTGGGTGTTTTCGGGGTTGTTTTTTGGTTTGAGTTTGGGTTTTCAGTTGAGTGTTTCATATCAGTTTGGTTTGCTGTTGTATTTCAGAATTTATGATGTTAAAATAGAGCTGAATATATGTATTGGGTCTTGATTAAACTTCTGAGATGGTTTATGAGTGTTTTGTGGTGTTTCCGGGCATTTTTGTGTTAATTTCGAGAGCCCGATTGAGCATAGTTTTGCCCTACATTTGTGATCTATTGTGTAAAGGCTATACAAATCTGGAAATGTCATTTTGTAGGCTGTTATGCTGCTGAAATTTCTGTAAAAATGTCCATTTTCAGATTTATTAATAATTTGTGAAGTTGTGAAGTTTTTGGCACTAATTTGGACATACCCGATTTGGGTTTTATTGGAAAATTGGCAGATCTTTGTAATATTGGTTGTTTGATTTTAAAGTTCTGATTTGAGGCTGAAAATATCATAAAAAATCAGTAAAGGGACATTACAGTGGTATCAGAGCCGTGATCTTGCTAGCCTGAGGGTTTGTAGAAGTTGCATGTCAGTTTTAACAACTACCCAGATCTTGCATGTCAAGTTTTGATAACTACCCAGATCTTGCATGTCATATTTTATGATTGCATGCAACTAAGTGAAAGAGAAAAAAGATATTTGCAGCAAGAAAAGAATAATGAAATTTTGATCAAACCCCCAGTTGAAAGAAAAAGTACAAAATCCAAGGAAGAAAAAAGTATGGCTGATCCAGATGAGATGGCAAAGAAATTCTTCCAAGACATCCAAAATACTCAGAAGCAAACAGTGGATGGGTTGGCGGAAACTAGAGAGGCTTTGTGAATATTGACAGAAAAATTACAAGGAATTGCATCTATTAATGAGAAAGGGAGCACTTCAGAGGAGCCAAGAAATGGGAGATCCACACCATCTAAATCAACCAAATCTATTTTCTTGCCTGCAGACGAGCCACCAGTACCAAATCCAGCCATTAATCCAGTGGAAGAGGTTACAGGTAATTTGATTACATTAAGAGCTACTTACAATGGCTTAGATGATGACTTTCATAGTTCAGTTCCTTTTAGAGAATATGTGGATATGATGAACGCTTTGATGCCCAAGAAAGAGAACAGGAGGGAGCATGACACAAGTGGAAGAGAGCTCAAAAATAAAATAAGCAAGTTTACAGCACCTACTTTCGATGGAACAAATAAAATTTCAGCTAGAGCATGGCTACAAAAATTACAAACTTTCTTCACACTTAACCCCATGAAAGAGAGTGATTCTATTCAATTTGCAAGTCTACACTTGGAAGATGCAGCCTATGATTGGTGGTGTCATGGAATGACTACTCAAGGTCACGATCAGGTAACTGCATTTGAAGATTTCAGTCAAAGGGTGATAGATAGATTTGACCTCAAGGATGATGAAGAGTACTTTAAAGAATTGTCAAAGTTGAAGCAAACCAAATCAGTTAATGAGTATATAGAAGAATTTCAAAAAGTGGCTGTTATGGTACCTGATATGAGTGAAAAGAGGATCGTTTATCTTTTTCTTGATGGTTTAGAAGATTCTGTTAAGGTTTTGGTTAAGGCTTTCTCACCCTCAACCTTACAGGAAGCTATCAAAAGAAGCTTGCAACTTGAAACTTGCGTGCCTATGAAATCAATCACTAATCAAAGACCCCCAAATCTTTGGCAACATAAGGGAAATTTTTAGAAAAAGACTTTCCCAACACTACCACCAAAAGATGTGACAAATGTGGCAAAAAAGAAGGTAGATGAAGAGACTAGGAGTGAATTACGAAGGAAAAAGCTTTGTTTTACTTGTAGAGAACCATGGGTTCTAGGACACAGATGTTTGGGGAAAGGTCAAGTGCACTATATTGAAGTTGCTTCAGAATCTGATTCAGATGAGCATGAGGAATTTCATGATACTAGGGAGGAGGTAGAAGAAGAGAAAGTAAAAGAAATTAGTAAGGATGGCACTTTAGCAGCATTATCAGGAGTCCCAAGATACCATCCCTTCCGAATTCGAGGGGTACTAGCAGGGCAAAGGTTGACTGTTCTTCTTGATAGTGGGGCAACTCACAATTTTATTGATGAGGGATTTGTCATGAAAAGAGGGCTTAAAGCAGAAGATTTTGAGGGATTCAATGTTACTGTAGCTGATGGATTCACTATGCCTTGCACACGGGTGGTGAAACAACTCAAGATGACCTTAGGAGATTATGAGTTATGTGATGACTTCTATGTGGTTGGTATTGGGGAGATAGATCTTGTATTGGGTGTTCAATGGTTGCACTCTATCGGAGGCTATTACATGAACCATCAAACTATGGAGTTTAAATTTTATTCCAATGGGAAAGAAGTCATATTGAGAGGGTTATCGAATGGAGCACCTAAGGCGGTCTTTGCAAAGAGGATGGAGAGGACTTTTCAAAGAGGACAAGTAACATGGGCAGCAGGAGTCATAATCCAACCAACAAGCTCTCCAAAGAATCAAGGTAATTTCCATTTTGAAATTCAAAATATTCTTGATAAGCATAGTATAGTTTTCAATGATTTTCCTCCAGGATTACCACCAGATAGAGGTTTTGAGCATGTTATAGAGTTAGAACAGGGTGCCAAACTAGTTATAACAACCCCATACCGCCATCCAAGAGGTTATACGGAAGAAATTGAAAAAACTATTAAAGAACTCCTGGACATGGGATTCATAAGGCCTAGCTCTAGTCCATTTGCATCATCTGTGGTACTTGTCAAAAAAAAGGATGGTACAATGAAAATGTGTATAGACTACAGGGCTCTAAACAAGAAGACCATAAAAAATAGGTATCCCATACCACACATAGATGAACTCATTGATGAGTTACATGGTGCTGTATACTTCTCAAAAATTGACTTAAGATCAGGCTACCATCAAATCTGAATGAGGAGGGAAGATGTGGAAAAGACTGCTTTCAGATGTCACTATGGGCACTTTGAATTTCTTGTTATGCCATTTGGACTCACTAATGCACCTGCAACATTCCAATCTTGTATGAATAAGGTATTCAGTCAGCATCTTCAAAAATTTGTTTTGGTATTTTTTGATGATATCTTGATATACAGTAAAACATGGGAAGAGCATCTAAAGCACATAGACACTGTTTTGGGAATCTTGGAGCAGCAATCCTTCTATGCTAAGCTATCTAAATGTGAGTTTGGTTTGATAGAGATCCTATATTTGGGACATATTATAAGCTCTAAAGGAGTACAGGTTGATCAACAAAAAATCCAGGCAATTTTGGATTGGCCTCCACCCACTAATCTTGCACAGTTGAGAGGTTTCTTCGAGTTGTGTAGCTACTATAGGAGATTTGCCAAGGGATTTTCTCAGCTTGCTGCCCCCTTGACTGATTTGACAAAGAAAGGAGCTTTTGTTTGGATAGAAGAGGCACAAAAAATATTTGATAAGCTTAAGGAGGTAATGAGTTCATGCCCTATGCTTGCAATTCCAAATTTCTCTTTACCTTTTGTTGTTGAATGTGATGCTTCTGGAGAAGGTATAGGGGCTGTCCTAACTCAAAGGGGACATCCAATAGCATTTGAGAGTTGAAAATTAAATCAATCAGAGAAAGGGTACTCCATCTATGATAAGGAAATGTTGGCAATCATGCATGCACTTCATAAGTTTAGACAATATTTGGTATGTGGGAGATTCATTGTAAAGACAGACCATAATAGCCTCAGGTTCTTCTTGAACCAAAGGGATTTGAATGATCGTCAACAAAAATGGTTAAGAAAATTGCAAGCTTATGATTTTGATATTGAATACATGAAAGGAAAGAATAATATGGTTGTTGATGCTCTCTCAAGAAAGCCCACTTTGTGTTCCTTATCATCTATCTCTGCTGATTGGAAAGTCTCCATAATTTTAGAGTATGCTAAAGATTTATTTGCCACCAAGATTTTGGATAAGTTAGTGGATGATAACAGGTACAAGGTTGTTGATGAATTGATTTATTACAAGAACAGGATCTTCTTAGTGCCAGGGTCAAAAACTAAGGAGAGGATATTGAGGGCCTTCCATGACACACCTTTGGCTGGTCACCAGGGATACTTCAAGACATACAGGCAAATTTGAGAGCGGTTTTCATGGAAGGGTATGAAGGAGGATGTCCTTAAACACATTAAGGAATGTATGGTATGCCAACAAAGCAATAGTGAGCAAAATTTTCCTGCAGGGTTGTTGCAGCCACTTCCTATTCTCGAACAAAAATGGGAAAGTATTTCCATGGATTTCATCACTGGCTTGCCCAAGGTTCAAGGTAAGGATTGCATATATGTGGTGGTAGATAGACTAACTAAGTATGCACATTTCTTTCCCATCACATCTGATTTCAAGGCATCACAAGTGGCCGAATTGTTCTTCAAGGAAATTTTTAGATTACATGGTTTGCCTAGAAACATTGTTAGTGATCGGGACAGTAGATTCCTCAACTCTTTTTGGAAGGAGCTCTTTCATTTGGTAGGAACTGAACTCACTCCCAGTACTAGCTATCACCCTCAAACAGATGGACAAACATAGATAGTTAATAAATGGATAGAAGGATATTTGAGGAACTATATTTCAAATCAACAACATGCTTGGGTGAAATGGTTACACCTAGGGGAGTATTGTTACAATACATCTCATCATATGTCTATTGGTATGCCTCTTTTTCATGCTCTTTATGGTTATGATGCCCTTTCCTTTGTTGATCTAATACTTTCCGATAGCAGAGTACCCGCAGCAAGTGATTTCATCAAGCAAAGCCAAGACATAATAAGGTCCCTCAAGGATAATCTACAACATGCACAAAACCAACAAAAGATATATGCTGACAGGAAAAGGATTGAAAGATCTTTTGAGGTGGGAGATTTGGTATTTGTTAGGTTGCAGCCATATAAGCAAAGCACCTTGAAGAGAAGTGGGGCAGAGAAACTCAAGCCAAGGTTCTATGGGCCTTATAAAATCATCAAGAAGGTAGTAGAGGTAGCTTATGAATTGGAGCTCCCACCAAACAGCAAAATACATAATATTTTTCATGTATCTTGCTTAAAAAAGGTTCTAAGCCAGCAAACCATAGTATCTACAGAATTACCACCTCTTGATGATGAAGGGAAATTAGTTTTGATACCAGAAGAGATTTTGGATACAAGAGAGAAAAGGTTGAGAAATAGGAGCATCATAGAGCATTTGGTCAAACGGAAAGGATTACCACTAGAGGATGCAACTTGGGAAGGAGCACATATTCTTGAGAATTCCAACCTTCATTGCTTGAGGACAAGCAATATTTGGGAGGGGAGGACTTGTCATGTCCCCTATTCAAATAATTAAAAATAAATAAACTTTGTTAAGGAAGGCGGGCTCCAAAAAGGTGAAATTTCGGAAAAAGAGGCTAATCTTTGGAAACCAATGGACTAATAAATAAAAATTATTATTAAATTATATTTTATTAACCCCTCTTGGACATGAGTTAGGGTTATGCCCTCTTTAAAATGGGTTTGGAGCCATTTTGGGCTCATTCTACATCTTGATTCTTGCTAATTTTCTTGTTGTTCTTCAGAGGCTGCCAAACCTGTGGAGAAGGAGACCCAAGAATGGGAGTTTTCAGGTTTCCAAGAAGGCTAAGGATGGGAGTTTGAAGCCATTCCATGTGCATGCTCATACAGAGTTTTCCTTTGTGCTGAATAGTGCCGATTTGGGTGTTTTCGGGGTTGTTTTTTGGTTTGAGTTTGGGTTTTCAGTTGAGTGTTTCATATCAGTTTGGTTTGCTGCTATATTTCAGACTTTATGATGTTAAAATAGAGCTGAAAATATGTATTCGGTCATGATTAAACTTCTGAGATAGTTTATGAGTGTTTTGTGGTGTTTTCGGGCATTTTTGTGTTAATTTCGGGAGCCCGATTGAGCATAGTTTTGCCCTACATTTGTGATCTGTTGTGTAAAGGCTATACAAATCTGGAAATTTCATTTTGTAGGCTATTATGCTGCTGAAATTTCTGTAAAAATTTCCATTTTTAGATTTATTAATAATTTGTGAAGTTGTGAAGTTTTTGGCACTAATTTGGACATACCCGATTTGGGTTTTATTGGGAAATTGGCAGATCTTTGTAATATTGGTTGTTTGATTTTAAAGTTCTGATTTGAGGCTGGAAATATCATAAAAAATCAGTAAAGGGACATTACAAAAGCCTTATGCTCCATCTTACTCCAAGCTTACTCTACCACTTTATACATGTAAACCTCAGGAAATTTCACCCATATTTACTCCATCATTCAACTACCCTTCAAGGTGTGTGTTAATGTTGATCTTGCCCACTTTTTCTTTTTCTCCTACTCATCCCTTTCAATACCTTATTTACTATCCTTCCACCTTCTATCCTACTACTTTTTATCCTACCATCCCATTTATCTCATCCAAAGCGTAAAACCTTATACTCCATATACTTTTTTTGCTATCTCCCTTATGTTGCCCTAATAGTATCATTGAGCATACTTATCTATGGTCTTGGCTTATCATGACTTATCTTTCCTATAAGAGTGCTATCTAACTTGAAAGATCTTGATCTCAGTTATTGGCTTATGCTCCTATTCTATCTTACTCCTTTCTTACATTTCTTATCCAAAATATGCTTCATATGGCTATCTTACCCTAGCTTGGGTACTCTTGAGGAGTTAGTCCTTGAGGATTTATTTCACTCACTTCATACTCCTTGCCTCTCCATCATTGCTTATCCATCAACTTTCTATGCCATCATATCCTACACCTTACTAGACGTTGGGAAAAATTGGTGTGATCTTTCTTAAGAGCTAATAATTCATTCTAATAAATCCAAAAAAAATCATATATGAAGCTGAAAAAATCATAGAAAAATGGAAACTCCTGGTTTCTATATAGTTTCTTGCTTTTTGCATTTTCTCACTTTCGTTTGCTACTTTCTCTTATGCATATACTCTCACACTATTCAAATTTTCTAAAAGAAACCTACCTAGTTGAGGGGGTCATGTCCTAATGATTTTAAGGAGTATCTCATGTGTTAGTCACCATTTGTTCCAACTATGTCTGTCTACCGTCACCCTCTTACTAAAGAGAAGTTATTACTCAAGAATCTCTTGTGTGTCAACCACCAATTATTATAACTATGTCTACCTACTATCGCACTATTACTAACAAGATTTTTGTTGCTTTAAGTGTTGTAAATTCTTGAACACTTTACATCAATCCAATCAATTCTCTTTGAGCTATGCTAAGCTTTAAATTCAAAAAATTCAAAAAAGTCTTAAAAAATCTTCAAAAAATATATTAAAAAATAATACATTTCAAAATGTCCTTAATGTTGTTTGAGAAATGTTGAGCTTTTATTTGTGTGTTTTGATTTCTCTTTATTATTCCCTTTTGAGCAACTCAAAGATGTCTAATCTAACTAGAGAAGCAAGGACTAGGGGCATGATCTTTTATTTTTTTCTGCTTGATGGTTTAGTTCCAATGATCTGAAGAATCCATGCAAAGGGGTCATCTAATGTAAGAGCCTCTATCTCATGTTGGATGGTCATGTGTACCTCAACTCATTTTATATGGATACTTTAGTGAGGTTGGTCCTTCTCCTTGCTTGTTTGAGTGAATTTTGTATGATATGGTAATTATTGTTACTTGTCCACTAAGTGAACATACGGGTCAGTCCGAGTATACTTAGCAAACTTCTATCTTAGGTTACAAATGCAAGGGTCGTTGCAGACAAAATATTTCCTGATTACTTAGCATGAGAAGGATCTCTCATGTGTCTAGTGTGCTTGTATGCAAGAAACATTTTGGTCATCCTAGCATTTATGCTTTGATGCTTATGTTCACTTGCTAAATCAAAAGGAATAGTTGTTCTGGTCATTCTAGCTTCTTGTGCCTTAATGCTTACATCTCATTTCAACAACATTCTAACTAATGTCATATTCATATTCTCATGATAGAGATATCAATGAGGGTTGTATGACATCTTGTGGCCTTACAAAAGAAGCTCGATGATGAAAATAGAGCCTAAATAGTTATACATCCCTTGCAAGGTAAACCACTATGCATACTATTTTGCATCTTAGGTCCATTCTAGCTTAATCTTGCATCTTGCATACAAAAAGAGCTCTCCTTTTATCTATGTAGGATGTATTAGTCAATTACATTCACTTTTCTTCCTTCTTCTCGATCATGTCTTCATATCTTTATTAATCTTATCATCTCACTATCTCACTTCAATATTCTTATTTTGACCTACTTGCATGTTTACTTAATTTTGACGTATTGGATTCATTTTCAAGATCAAAATCTAAATTCGTGGGTTACAAGCTCATTTTTTTCTTTTCTTCTATGTAGTTGGCTAAGTATTTAAGATCTTTTCTCCATCTTGGGCAACCATCCTTTCTTCTCCTTTTTCATTTTCCATCTCTCTCCATATCTCTCTTTCTTTCATTTTGCTTCATTTCCTCTTTCTTCTTTGTTTTGCCTATTTCTCATGCTTTATCATTCTTGGTCAAACTAGGGCATCTCCTCTTTTAATTCTCCTCATTGAATTTTGTTTCACTGGACTTGATCAATTCTCACTCATTTTTACATCTCCTTTATCTCATTTTGATTTTGATTGTGAGGGGTACAAACATTCTACATGCTTTGCTTTCAACTATTTACTGCTCATTGTTTTCTATTTTCTATCTTCTATTTGCTATCAGTTGTTTGCTACCAGTTTTTGGGTATCTGTTATCTACTTGGACTTGTCAGTACTCATCTTGAGTTATGATTTGTCCCATCTTGCTATTCTTTGGAGCATATGCTTGACCTTTCCATTTTCTCTAAATCTTGTTATTTCTCTCCTAATGCTTAGTCTTGATGCCTACCAACTATACATTTAGTATCATCTATCTCTTTCTACACTTCACTTAGAGTCAAATATATCTACTATTATTTACTTTCTTCATTCTTTGATGTAATGTGTTCCCAAATTGATCACACATTAGTCAAAGAGGGGCAAATGTAATCAATCAAAATTGGTCACAATCCTAAATGGAGAATTTTACATCATGATGAGAATTAAAATGAATTAATTCAAATCAACTATTACAACCCATTTGAAAAATACAAATGAATATTCATTTCAAATAAATTAAAATTTAACATTTCTCTCCAAAAATGAATTTTATATTCAAAATGGGACCCTAATTCCATTATGAATATTTTATTCATAGTGAGTTTAAGGAAATGAACATTTTATTCATGGTGGGTTTAAGGAAATGAGTATTTTATTCATAGTGGGTTTAAAGAAATTAATATTTTATTCATAATGGATTTCATATATTCATTTTATATTCAAAGTGGATCCACAAATCATTTTTTTATTCAAAATGCTCATCCTAATATTCAAAATGCTTACTTAAATATTCTAATATTCAAAGTGCTCAATTTAATAATCAAAACAAATCCTCCATTTTAAATAAAATAATAAAAAATAGACCCATTCGCTAATCTTTGAATGAATCTCTACCCTTGATCATAAGTCCCCTGAATTTGATCTCAACTTTCTGTTTATATTTAAAAGAGAGAGTTCTCTCTCATGTTTAGCAAGGATTTTTGATATGTTATGCTGCAAGTTTATCTTTGGAGCTTAATTGTGGAGAACTTATATCTTCTTATCTTGTTCTTACATCCACTCATTTGCTACCATTATGCTATAGAATTTCTCATAGACCTTCTTGGAGCTTATGTGGAGAACTTCTATTCCTCCTCTCTCATTCTTCTATATTCTTTTCTAAATTCTCTCATTTATCTTAATACTCATATTAGTTATCTTAATTTCTTAAACATCTATATTAATCTTTCTATTGCTTATAGCTTAACTCATGTAGTTTAATAGGGGGTTTTCTTGTAATCTTTCATTCTTAATTGCATATTTCTCTTCATTTCTAGCTTCTTTGCAAATCTTCTCTAGAATCTCTCATTTCATGGTGCACCTTGCAAGGGTTACATAATTAACTTCTTCTAAGATCCATAACATCCTTCTTCATCCTTTGTATGTCATGAGTAGAGAGCTATAAGCCATCATATTCTTTGGATACAAAGGTTTCTAGAAGTACACTACTTTTCTTGTATACATATCAAATTTTGACATTCATTTTGATTTTCCCAAACAACTTTCAGAGCTCAAGCAATTCAAAGGTGATTTTAGTGAAATCATAAGTGAATCACAACATGTTGTTGGCAAATTTAAGGATTACAATAAGCTAAGTTTTTAATGCCAAGTAAGTTGCTTTCAAAGTTACTCAAGTAAATTTGTTTAAACCCTAGTTTAGAGATGGTGTCATCTACAACTATATTTCCAAAAGAAATGTTGAAAGTGGTCAATGCACAAATAGTAAGGAACAATTAGTATCTTCCATCAAATTTCAAAGGATATCTAAACATTTCATTGAATGGTGATGAATTTAGTGCCCTATCATCAATTCCACCAAGGGTATTGATGCTTCATGATGTAAGATCATGTTATATGTGTAAAGTAGGAGATTTTGGAGACTACAAACTTTGTGCAACATATGATAATTGTGTGATAATGGAGTGTTGGAGGAGGAGCACAAGAGAGCTACCGAGAAAGGGCTAACCCATGCCCTAGCCTTTCTAAATATTTTCAAAATGAATAGATCAAGATCGTGTTGAGTTGTATACATGCCATGAAGATATGGTTAGAAGGTGCACCAATTAAGATTAACAAGGCTATCATATACTTAGTTACTAGTTATCCTACTCTAGATAGACCTAAGTCAATAAAAAGTACCACAAGGAACATCATCGAGTAGCAAAAAAAGGTGAAATGGAATGGTCATGGCACTGCCAATTGATGGGATCGATGACCTTGTCATTGAGTTCATAGTATGTGTGATTGCACACAAGTTCTATCAGTTGATCTAACTAAATAGCATGCCCTGCATTGCAATAGACTTGGGATACAAATTTTTTAAGAAAGATCGTAGTTATGATCTAGCTAAGCTACAATTGCAACAATTGTTAGAAAATATTTGAGTGATAAGGAAAGCCAAGAATTTGTCATTTAAGTTTGGTTCCCTACTTGTCTACATATTTTTCTATGTACAAAATTCATTTCCCACCATTGACACCATAGCATGGGATATGAGTAGACCAACCATAGAACATATAAGTGACTTGATAAGTTAATTAGAAGATAATTTTGAGGCAATAATGGATAAATATTTCAAAGAATCTAGGAACAAGATGAAAAATTGAATGAGGATACCCAAATAAGTTATAGATAACTATTTTTTTGATATATGCTTTATGGTAGACACTGATTTTATATATGAATAGGCAATAATACCAAGGGCTACATGGTTGAGGTTGATGCAAGATGAAGTTAATGTTGGTGAAGTGACAATAACAGTTGCTACACTTCTATCTGAAGAAATTGATGTGAAAATAATGACTTTAGAAAAAAAAAAAGAGCCCAAGATAGATACAAAAAGAAAGAAGGATCTTAAGGGAACACTTGACAAATGTTAACTTCAGATTATTTAAGGAAAAGGTGAGAATGAGGAATCCAAAGAAGAAGTCCAAGTTGAGTCATCTAAGGGCAAAGAGCTAGTTGTTGCTAAACCTAGGACAACAATGCATAAGAAAATAGTGATTGTAAATCCAAAAGTTAAAGAGAATCTTAAGAAAGTTGTGAAGAAAGTTATCACAACACTTGAGCGAGAGCCAAAAATTATCATAAGATCAAAGTAAGCTCAACCCCTAGCTAAAAGAAGAAAGGAAATCCAACAAAGAGGAAGCTAGCCAAAATACCAAAGCAAAATCTACCTAAGAGGTTGAGGAGAAAATTGATCTTGACACATGAGGAGTAGAAAGATGAAGAAACATAGTCTAATGATCTAAGAAAGCTTCAGATTGTACCTAGACTACTTCCAATGATTGTAGATAAGGTATGTCAAGAGATTACTGAATTAGCAAGTTTTGCAAGACTTAAACACATTAATTTTGATTATTTCAATAAATTAGAACAAGAGAAGCTTGAAAAAACTATGATTGATATGATGATACAATTCAAATTGACACCTATAGATTTAGGTCAAGGCATTCCTAGAAAATTATATAATAAAGTTTATGCTAAGTGGAACTAGGCATTATCCACTAAAAGATAGACTAGGGAGACCACTTTGGTACAAACTATGCCAGATTTAGGGAAGACACTTATGTGCATAGCCCTAAAAGATTTTATGAAGAGATTTATGCCTAAGGAGAGGGCTTATAATTTTTTTATTAATATGGCTCATGAAGTTGAGAAAGAGAGCATCCTAATATGGAAGGAAGCATTTGGGTTTATTATTCCATCAACTGACAAAGAAGAAGAAGAAGAAGAAGAAGAAGGATGGGGTGAAAAATTCAAGGAAGAAGAGGTTGATAGAAAAGAAGTGGCTAAACTTATAGAGGAAGTAAGATAATTAGTAGAAGGTTGTGAACAACAAGATCTCACAATTGAGGAAATTCCTAATTCATCCCCATATAATTAGAATGTGTTAACTAAGGAAGATCTAAAAAATGTTACATTAGATGCCTCAGATCCCTCCCTTACATGCACCAATTCAGTGTTACTACAAGCGAAGGATTATCTATGGATTGAGAGTAAAAGTATTGAAGGATTCAATGATACACCAGTTATAGTTGTTTCTAACATGTGTGTCAAGAAATAGGGCAAGGCAATAATTGTGTTTCACAATTTACCCATGTCATAGATGTTAAATCAAATGAAAGTAAGGTAGAACTAGAAAAAAAATAGAGAAAGAGAAACCCAAAGAACAAGAGGCTATCCAAGCTCGTATTCAATTATCAAGTGCCATATCTATAGAGACCTTAATTTGCATGCTTGTATAGAAGGTTAAATCTACTCAAAAGGAGAAATCACCTAGATCGAGTGCAAAGGGGAAACATTTACAGATATTACTACCTAGTGATAGAAACCCTTGATCTTAGATGATGAAACATATATATGATACATTAGAAGACACACTAAGTTTATATGAAGTCATCACATTAGATATGTATGACTTGAACAATATGACATTGGAGCAAATGGAAGAATTGAAAACCTTGCTACTTTGTAAGACAAAGCAAGAATAGTTGAGAAGAGAGCACAAAAAGAAGTAGGTATTGCATAGTATAAAGGATATTTTTGTTGATGCATTTGAAATTTTTGATGTTAATATGCAACATCCAATTTTGGATCAATTAGTGTATAGAGTTGATAAAATTTAGATTGAGGATATAGAGACTGATGATATAGAGACCGATGATATAGAGATCAATGATAAATTGGTGAGATGGTCTAAGAATAAGTTTGAGCACAAATTTTTGCAAAAAGTTTTAGCAAAACTTGCAATTAGGCAGGTTGAACTTTCTAACCTTACCCCTCAGTTGGAAGGAATTTTGAAAGTAATTCATTCTTTGTACTTGAATCTTTGTGATGTTGAGTTCTTCACATTGGATAATTAACAATCAATTGATATGATTTAGGAAGATATGAAGGAATGTACGCATTAATTGGGAAAGAACACAAGTTCAAGCTCACCTTCATATAATAAGTTGACATTTCATCAATAGAGCTTAACAGAGTTAATGGCTAGAGACAATGGCATAAGGAACAAATTAATTTCTTTTGAATTCATGCTGCCACCACACTTGGAGATAATTCAAATGGAATTATCTATATCTCAAAATTTAACAAAGAAAGAAACATATCTTTCAACTAAAAAGAGATTAATTGATCTAGCTACTTATCTAGAGATACATATTCAAGTCATAGAATCTATAAGAGATAGATGGAATAAATGACTTGAAGAAATTTTGGCTAGCCATCAAACATTTTTGGATAATTACAAGTTAACCCTAGCAAACACAAAGTCATAAGTGACAAAAATAAGGGGGAAATATCTACATGACATAAGGTAAAGGGGGAAATATATTCTTGACATAAAGGGGAAGATGATAGAAAATAAAGACAATATTATTAGATGAAACAACAGCAAAGATTTCATACATGTATATATTGTATAGAAAAGCTAAAGTTTTGAAGACCATGTTATATTCACAAGGGGAACATTATTTTTTGCATGGAAAGCTAAGTCATGAAAAAGTGTTTTTGTTACTAATGTCAAAGGGGGAGATTGTTGATCTCTAAACCTAAGTTGCATATTAGTGTTTAACACTTAGTCATTTCCAAGCTAGCATTGGATGGTCATTACTATGATCGAGCCATCAAGAGAAGTTGAGCTACAAAGGACTTGTCTATATTTTATCATAAGTCGAACAAGTTAGAGTTTGTCGAGCACCCCAATAGAGACCGAGTAAATGTACAAGCTGAGTAACATAGAAGAGACTGAGCATTTGGGAAGTTAGTTAGTGTTGAGTGAGTCAATATATGCCAAGTGAGTAAAAGTTGAGTAACAACATGAATGTTAGTTATGATTGAGTGTCATAACATTTTAGTGCCGAGTAAACCAATTTTGACATTTGAGTTTGTAATTGCACAAACACTTATATAAATAACTCTTTCCAACTTCTACATGGTATATAAAGATTATAGAGACAATTAAGGAGGAGATTATGCATTTTATCAAATGACATTAATCCCCAAAAATGAAAATTAACCAATTAGAAAATTAGAAGGGAAAATAGTAAAAGGATAGATTATGGATTGTTGATCCTAATCTAGAACTTTCAAAAAATTATCTATTTAAGAAGGGTTTCCACCCTAGGATTAGATAAGATAATGAGGAAGAGAGAAAGTGAAATCAAAGTGAAGGAGAAAACAAGCTAAGTATAGAGTGAAGGAAGGCTAAGTTGGAAACTAGACCAGACAAAGAAACTAGAGTAGTGAAGGATAGAACAAAGATATCATATAAGGAGATCAAATTGAGATTTTGAAGAGAGGAGATCTATAATAAGCTTCACACCTAATAGTCTTAAACACTTTTAATAGAGAAAACTCCTCACAGGGTAGATCATTAGTGTCAAGAAACTTGCAACAAAGAATATAACTATTTCCACATAACCCATAATAGATGTGAAATAAATATGGAATTAAAATCTACATGAAAGAGAATATACAACATACCCACAAAAATGTAACACAAGATATACCCTAAGAAACCCTCATTGAGGGAAAAACCTAGCCTCCAAAAACATCCATCACCATGTATTATTCAGCAAAAACACCATTGCAATACAACCATGGAAGCCTTCAATGCTAGAGTCACAACCAAGAAATCTGTGTGAACAAGCATCAATCCACACATCCCATGCCATGCTTCCAAGCTTCAAAAATGCTTCCCTAGTTAGCCTATCAAGCCTTGTCCCACTCAACTCTTCCCTTTTACTTTTTTTTCCTTTGGTCTTGTCTCTACAACTACTCTTGTGACTGTTTATATAGTAGCAAGTCCCAAAAAACCACCAAGTGGTATTACATACACTATGTGCTACCTAACCCACTAACCCCACATTTAATATTGGATATTTAATTTCTTTTCTCCAATATTAAATAATTACATAAAATATTATCACAATGTTATAATACAACTCATTAAGTATATCCCATTATAATCTTTCCATGTTGCACGTCCATCTAGGTGCAAAATTTCATAATAATATAAAATAATGCAATATAACAATATTATGCAATGTGTTCAACAACCATTCTGTCAACAACCTCCCACTTCTTGTATAGATTGCATAGGGTCAATCCATAGTCATATAAATGAACAAGGGAACAATCCCTCCTAACACATCCACCATTAGGGATCAAAGTACACCAAGTTCTCCATCCTAGTACCTGCAACAAAATCAAAGTACCTAGCATCTCAAACATGAATGATCTCACCTCCTATTATGCCACTAGCACCAAAGATACATAGAAGCCATCCAAAGAGAAAGCCACCCAACCTATCACATTAGAAGATCATAAAATCCTGTACCAACTAAAATGCCAAGCACAAACACCCAATCCAAAGGTAATCACATGTATCTGCAGTTGTCAAAATATCCATAGCTAAAATAGTACCCACAACAAGTGCAAAACCCACCTAACTATCCATACCTCCAAATGTATACCAAGTGAATCTCACAACACTGACATATCCAATCTGTGACCTACAATCACAAGCCTCGAAAACAATACCTACCACATATATACCAAGAAGCTCCCACTACAAATGATAATGTCAAATCTATAACCAATTCACTCACAACATCTCATAGAAGTGAATCCATGTAGTATCAAGGACATCCATAGTACATAAACCAATTGTATGTGTGAAAACCTAACCTATTAGGTGCATGTGTAAAAAAGAAAATGTTAGTTGTTCATATGCATATCAAAAATTCAAAACTAATGTTAGACTTGAGTTTTATAACTTAATACAACCAAAACAAAAGAGTTCCCACACAACCTTAATACAACGCAACAAGGGCACCCATAAGAGGCCTTGTTGGTGTGTTTTAGATTGTGGGATATGAGTGTGCTCTCCCAAACACAACTATGAATCCCAAATGATATGAAAATGCAATATGAGAGTGAAATATGTGAACCTAGACTAAAATGAGTGTAGAAAACCTTCAAGAAATGGTTATGAGTGAGCCAACCTCAAAGGATTCTAGAGATATGAGTATGAAATGGAAATGCAATGAAGCAAACTAGCAATATTAATCTATCATGAAATGCAAGAATAAATGCAAGAAATATAACATCTACCAAAGGGTTAGTAACATTTCATAAAATCACTAAAATCACTAGAAATATATAACTCTAAACTAGCATGATAACAATGAGAATGAGGGAGATGAAAAGTGCTTGAGACAAGGGCTCTATCTATAGGTTTGAGAGAGATATTGGGTAGGTGGCATCTATGTGGCATCCACATAAGTGCCACAAGGGAGACAAATGGACTAAGGGGACAAGCCATTCAAAGGTCAACATAAGGCTTTTGGATGAAAGTGATAGCTCAAAGTTTTATCACACATGTGTGAAAAATCTTGGAGAAAGGAAAGGGGGAAAAATGTGTAAGAGGTGTGAATAAAATAATGAAGTAGAAGTTTTATTGGATCATGATATTTTCACACATGTGTGAGCATACAATTAGGAGCTAAAAGGTGTTTAAAAAGGTTCTTAGGATTAGTTAAGTGGGTTTAACTAGTGGGTAGGCTTAGAAGGATTAGAGTGATGGGTGTAGACTAGGTTTTAGGATGGGATTAGGATTATATTAAATAAGATTTAACTTAATCACAGTATTAAAGAATTTAATAAAGTGGAGGGAATTAAATAAATTGAAATTTATCTAAAAGGGGATATATGGAGCACTATGCATTAAATAAATTTAATACATTAGAGGGGACACATTTAAATTAAATTTAAATAAATTAGGAAAGTGAACCTATTTAATTAAATAAGTAGAAGAATATGAAAAATATAATTAATTAATAAATAGTCAATTATAGTGTCAAGGGAAATAACAAATCAATTATTATAGTGTTGAGGAAAATTTTAAGTGTCTACACCAATAACTTGCAAGAACAAGTCATGTAACAAGTTTTCAATGCTCTCACAAGTTCTCTACAACTGACAAAGAAAAGAGGTAAAGAAATAACCATGTCATATATCACATGACATGCATGAGCACAAACCCGTGATCACAATCTCCAGCCAATCCCAAATCCAATGTAAGTGAAAACTAAACATCTAGGAAGATAACCAAGACAAAAGAGAAGCCATGCAAATCATAACCTATATCATGTCCTTCAACACACACCTCTAGATGTAAATTGTGCAAGTATGATCTCCTCCATAAAACCCCAACCAAAAATCCTCAACAAAACTCAAACCATGGCTTATAGTAATCATGGATGTAAGCCTCTCACGAGAAGACCAAACTCATAAACCCTTCCTAAACCAAGGAATAACCATTCCTAATCCAAGGAATATGCCCAATATAAAACCATATCCCAAACTTAACCAGCATAACAACATATGCAAATGGAGATAAGAAATGCTAAACCATCTCTCAAATGAACCCTCTAGAACTAACTCATGTACCATAGCTCAAGATCAATATCCATGAAAGACAAGCATAAACATAATGCACTTGAGAGAAACAATGGGCTATACCTCTCAAGTAGTAAACCGCCAAGTAGATCAAGAGTGGTGAATGAGAATGCTCATCAAGATATCCAAATCTCCAACCAAGACTCACCTAAGAACAATCTCCTCTCAAGTCCACATCAGGTGAATGTCCCTTAGAATTTCTACTAAAATCATCAACCATCCCAACAAATTCTTCTCTAATCCAAGATAAATCAACATCACTACCATCTCTAAGTATCCATGAGCACCTATAACTAATCAATTCATGTCAACTCCAAATACAACAAAGAATTATCATGAAGTATCTAGAAAATGATCAATGTACTCAATACCAAGAAACTAATCCAAGATCAATGTCAAAGTTCCAAACATGGCCTTAGGAACATAAACATGACAACATGGTCTAAACCATCTCAACCTAAGAGATAACATGTTCCATATGAACATACTATAACATGTTAACGACTCTAAGTGAATATCAAGAGTACACCATGACATAATAATGAAACCATCCTCACACCAAGGATAACATGTCAAATGAAAGCATAAACCACACCTTTACCAAGAACCCCATTAGTCCTCAAGATGCAACCATCTCCACACACCATGAAGAAAATGATCTCCACATGCCATGAAGAACCACCTCTACACACCATGAAGATAACCAAGAATGCCATGAGTCCTCAAGATCTAACAATCTTCACACACCAAAAAGATAAAAAGTGCACCATACAAATGTCAAAGATGCTTCTACGACAACAGGATCTAAGACAAATGTCCAACATCTACAAACACTCAATAAATATATCAATGCCAAGAACTCCAACTCAACTAAAGTACCAAGTCACCCATGGAATCATAAAATCCATATCCTTTATGAAGATCCTCTAACTATACACACACAACCAAAGTGTAAATACCTAGATCTCTAAACCAAAAAAATACAAACCAAACTAGGAACTAATCATGCACTATCACCCCATCACTATCACAAGCTCACACTAAACCATGTTTCCAATCTATCCATGAAAAAATAATGAAAAAACCATCCTCTAACCATGAGAATCAACTAAGGAATTAAACTATCAAAGAACTCAAAGTGGACATCATGAGCTCCTCAAAAGAAAGAAAATAACCATGATCCTTAACTAAGAAGATATACCACCATAACCAAAATAAGAATCCAAACTAATAAAAATCAAGGATGTACCTGTATATCCAATCATGTCATGCCAAAAAATCCATAGCACCATGAACACATCCATGCATTGAGAAACTAACTCTCAATGTGTCCAAACTATCAACATAAAATAGTCAACCATAATTCTCCACCATGATTGTACCTAGTAAAAATATTGTATCCCTTCTACATGAAAAAAAATTAGCAAATCATGTGACTTAGGGCATAGACAACCCAAATCCAAACCACCAATTTGTATATGCATCAATAATGAAAGGTTAATGGGTAAAGACAACCTATAGCCAAGCCATAAATGCAACTTGTAAGTATAGACCATTGACAACACTACATAACTTGCAAACCCAACAAGTCATCATACATACTCAAATCAAACACTAATAACCATATCATCATGAGACCAATCTAAAGTATGAATTGAGTATACAATGACATCAAATCCAAATCTCCAAACATACAATGTCATAAACTCACAATGCTACCATAGTCAATATATACCATAAAATGTTCAAATTAATATATCACCAAATAAACCATGCCAAACCTATAGTAAATTTGAACCAAAGTGTATAACTCTCCAAGAGCTTTCCATTGATTATTCGAAGTCCAAAATCTGACTACATTTGCCCAGGTTATGCCCTAATCTATGCTCAAAATAAATAATATATGACTTTTGAGTTCTTAAAACCTAAAAATTGTCAAAATCATATAACTAAGCTTATACCAAATTGTAGTGCTCTGAATTAGCTTTCCAATTCCTATAAGAAGTCTAAAATCTGATATGTTGAGAGAAAGTTATGATCATTTTAATAAGATATTCTTTTTGCAATTTTCACTACAATTTTCACTTTCAAGTATTTTTATTTTTATTTTGATAAAAATTCCAACAAGATTAAATTTGACGGCCATCATGGGCTGAAACTAAAAAACTCTTTCATTTCCTCTAAACATGGCCAAACAAGGGCATATTATATATCAAAATTTATAAAAAAATTGACCTGGATCCAATGGTGAGATTTTTTTTCGCCCAAGAGGTCATTTCTGCAAGCTACCCCCTAAAACCATCATTTAAATGAAACATCCCCAAAAAAAATTTGACAAATAATTTCACATGCCCAAATTCTACCAATATCCCATCATAATAGCAAATTGAAAACTCTTAAATCTGCAATAAAAACTCATATATCTTGCCCTTTCTTTTATCCTATCATGCATTCCAATGTATTCAATCCAAGGTTACAGCAACACAACCATAGCTCTAATACCACTTTTAAGGAGACTTGCAATAAAGAATATAATTGTTTCTACGTAACCCATTATAGATGTGAAATAAATATGGAATTAAAATACACATGCAAGAGAATATACAACATACCCACAAAAATGTGACACAAGATATATCTTGGGAAACCCTCACTAAGAGAAAAACCCATCCTCCAAAAGCATCCATCACCATGTATTATTCAGCCAAAACACCATTGCAATACAACCATGGAAGCCTTCAATACCATAACCACAACCAAGCAATCCATGTGAACAAACATGAATCCACACATCACATGCCATGCTTTCGACCTTCACAAATGCTCTCTTAGCTAGCTTGTCAAGCCTTGTCCTACTCAACTCTTACCTTTTGCCATTTTTTCCTTTTGTCTTGTCTCTACAACTACCCTTGTGATTGCTTATATAGTAGAAAGTCTCACAAAACCACCAAGTGGTATGTTCTAAAACCATGTGCTACCTAACCCACTACCACATGTAATATTGGACATTTAATTTCTTTTCCTCAATATTAAATAATTACATGAAATATTATCACAATGTTACTCCTAGGAATCTTTCCATGTTGTACATCCATCTAGGTGAAACATTACATAATAAAATAAAATAATACAATATAACAATATTATGCAATGTGTGCAACACCCATTATCTCAAAAATTAGATATGATCAAGTTGTAGCTCTAGTAGGTGAACTTTGTTGTTGCAACAGTAAATATTTGTGGGTTTCATACCCACCCTAGTTTTACCTTCAACTTGAAGTGTTTCTAGGTAACGAAAATCATTGTGTTATGTGTTAATATTTTACATGGATGTTATGCTTAGAGATTTCATTTCAGCATTACATGTTTATGTTTATATGGTATGGGATCAGAAATATGAAATAGATTAGGTGTGAATATAGTTAATCAATAAAAAATTTTATAGATCCTGATTCGCTCTCCCCCCACCCCCTTGATATCTTGTTTACCATTAAGATCCTACTGAGTCATCAAATCCATTCTCTCCATATCTTTGGATATAATACATGACTTCAAAATAGGGTATCTCCCTCATTCATCTCCTAGATTCATCTTTGCAAGCCAATTGATTGGAATTGTAATTGGATGCATTGTGAGTCCTCTAGTTTTATGGTTGTTCTTGTTACAAATTTCAGCACTAAGAAATAATTGGCATATATATATATATATATATATATATATATATATATATACAAGTTTTACAACTAATCTAGACTATTATAATCCAAAATTTTAAAGATGATGATTTTTGTGATTTTATTTTTAGTTAAAAATTCAACACAAAATGAAGCATCAAAAATTGTAGAAATTAATGATTGATAAACGTGTATGAAAGATAGATTCTTATATTCATATGCAAGATTGTTACAAAAGTATATTTCCTTTGTGTCTTCAAAAAATTGTACCTACAATATGACAAAATGGTGTGAGTTCTTATAGAACTGAGAAATGGAGAGACCTTAACTCCTATTTCTACAATTGACTACTATACAAATGCACTTTCAATTACATCATTCAAAGAAGCAAATGATGGAAAAACATATGTTTTATTTTAATGAATTTTTTTATGTGTGCAACTATAAGTTCAAAGGAAAAGTTACATAGTTTCAACACATTATATAGCATAAAGGAATAAGGTCTAAGTTTTTTTAAGCTTGGAAATGCATGGATGTATTTGAACTCATTGGTGGAGTTATGGAGGTACTATCAAATATTATAAAGAGTAGCTTACATGATTATATCAGAAAAGGTACAAATAAAAACTCTCAAGGATATACAAAGTGTTGAATGAAATGGCTAAATAAGCAATACAATAAGGGACAACAAACATGGAATTACTATCAAACACAAATTAAACACTCAAGTAGAAAGAGTAATTTTGTGAAGTATTATTCTACAAAGAATAAAAAACTATCTATGACAAATAAAGTTCCTTATTTTTAAGACATGGTAGATAGAAGAAGTGAAAATCCAATTAAAATTTCTCCCATGAAAGATGACAGGTTGATTCATCACATCCTGAAGTGGCTACCTTCTTCTAAGTATGCCAACTTTGTTTCGAGTTTTAATACTCACAAGTTGACCATGGGATCTACTGACTAGAAGCCTTCTTTTGATGCATATGTAGACATGTTGATTGTTGAACAATCTCACTTGATGGATTTTGGACTTCTCAAGTCATCAAAGACCAAAGCCTTGGTGGCTAGTGATGATCACAAATCAAGTCAATGGAAGAAAATCAACAACAAGAAGAAGCAGTAGAAGTAGAAAACACAATCTGAGACACAACAATCCTCCTCTCCACAAGGCAATACTTCTTCAAAAAAAAAGGGAAGTAATGAAAAAAAGGACAAACTCTTTTGGGGACCAACCAAATCAAGAGAGTCACATCTTTCAGCATGAAAGGAGCACAAGGCCATCACATCAATGGACTAGTAGCCATATAAGGATTTTTGCAATAGTGAATAATAAAACCCATGCTATCATCAAAAGATACAAACTCTTTTGAAATCAAATAACATAATGCTTATCAAGTATAGGATGGAGTGAACTATCAAATGTACTAAGGGCGATGAATTAGTAGTAACAACACATACAAAAGATGAAAAAGCCTTGAACAATATTTGACTGAGAAAATCTGCACAAAGAGACTTGTGTAAATATTTGCCAATGAATTTTGAAGGGTACCTGCAGCCATGCCAAGAAATAAATAGCTCATAGGTGTAAAAGAAATGCTAATACAATAGCAGAGAATTTTCAGCCCAAAGAGCAATTTAAAATCTCAGAAATTGCAGCTTTTATTAAATCATGGATCACAACTAGAAACATAATTATATGTGAAACTATAGATTTTTTTAAAAAGAAAAATCTCCATGAAGAGAAATAACACATAGTTTTTTAAATGTATGAGGCCATAGTACAACCAATATAATAGAGTTTCAAACAAGTAATTCAACTAGAAGACACATTAAAATAGAGAATGTAGTGGACATCATAGTAAAAACATATAAATCAAAGAAATGATGAATAAGCATTTGTCAGATAGAAAAATTCTTTTCTATTCAAATAGACATAGATTTGTCAAAACTTCAATGTCATTATTTTGGCATAGATCATATAGAAAAGATCAAAATGAAGAAATGGTGGCATCAAAGCTCAATTTCATCAAAAAAAGCCTAATTTCACCAAAAAAAGAAAGGTATAACTGGAAAAGTGTAGGTCAAAGACTCCAGTATAGACAAAATTCTACAATGACAATTTTAGCCATCTATAAGACAATTGGTCATGGTCATGTTTTGTGCTTTTCTCCTAATCTGTAATCTGGGTTGGTTTGAAATTTTGATTGGAGATAGGAATCTTGTTGGTGAAAAAATCCTTTAAGTTGCGTGTAGATTGAAGTTGTAGTTTAAAAGTTATTATTGTCTTTGTGGACCCATTTTTTTCAACAATGTTTGTAGGTTAGATTTTTGCATAAAATATGGAAAACTCACATCCAACCTACACCAAAAAATGGCTTATAGTTGGAGTGATAGAGAATATAAAGAATGTTCTAGATTTGACTAAGTAGTTTGAAGATAAAGTGTAGTGCCTCTTGTGTTTGTAGTCTATATCTTGTTGCATTTTGATTTGAGAGATACTTGTACTCACATTATTATTTTTATTTTGAGATGACCTGATGGTCATATATTATACTTAGATTTCATATCATAGATGTTAGATCTTTATGCTATTCAATTGATCATATTTACATGTTGATGTCATTTTGAGATGACAATATGTTTTATGATGATATGTGGTTATTCAATAGTTGGACATATCTTTGAGTATGTTATGTTGCATTTATTGCTATGAGAATTTACTTTATTCTTTTTTTATTATGCTTTATGAGAACATGAGTTATGTAAATGGATTATTTCAATATAATTGAATAAATGGTTAAATTAGGTATTTGATGCATTTATTGCTTCAGCTATGTTATTATATGCAATTGCACTTGATTGTGTGTTTTAGTGTGAAAGATTTATATCCCTAGTAGTGGCACCTAAAGATAGTGATTCAACTATTCATTAACACCAATATCATTCCTGTATGGTTGACGTATCTTTATTTAATTATTTAAATTAAAACTTCTAGTGACTTGATTAAATCTAGAATCATTTGCATTATGTGACTAGACTAGTGAAAGTGTCTGTACATTTTGTGGTTCGCATTGTCACAAAATTTGTTAAGGAAATTTCTATGACTTTAGGTTTTCGGGCTTAAGTTTTTATCAAATTTAATTTCTAGCAACTTTGTCATAGATGAATTCCTATTATTAGGAATAACCTATTTTCTTTTTGTCAATTTAGAGTCTAACTAGTTTAACTGGTTATTTACCCTAATCGATTATTCACTCGAAAAGTGAATAAGTATTGAAAGAGGAAGTCATTTCCTCACTTCTCACTTTTGCAAAATACAAAATTGAGAGTTTTTTTGAGAATCCTCTTTTGCAGGATCACATTTCTATTCATTATGAGGGCTGTAGGCATGGAACCTTTGTGAGGTTAGTCTTGTTGGATCCAACTCAGGAAGACCTTGATGTGCTATGATTTCTAACAGTTTCTACGAGTGATTTATTTTCTTGTGTTGTTTCCTATTTCAGCCCCTTTTGCTATTAGGTAGGGCTCTCTCATTTTCTTGTTTCAGCCCAATTTGTGTATTTGTTTCTAATAGTTGTTAGTTAGGAGGCTGAGAACTAGTGTTCATGTCCATTTATGTTTGCTAGTTCTACCTGGTTGGTCAGGTATGCATGTTTTCCCTATTTTTTGGGATGAAAGTTTGGGATTTTGAGCCATTATGCTAGCCATTTTTGCATATGGTATCTGAACCCAAATTTTATTTTATTTTTGTGGCTTTTTTGCCAAAATACCAAATAAGTTTTATTTTTGAAGTTTTCAAGTTTTGGGGTTTTTACCTCATTTTACATGCCACTTGATTTTCTCAAGTTTTCTTGGGATGTTGTTGATTGTGGACTTGGATCATTTGTAGGATGTCAGTCAAATCATTGTTGCACTTTTATGTTGCATTGGGATGCATGCCACATCTACCCTACTGAGTCTATTTTCAGTTGAGTGTATTTCTTTGTAGTGTATTCTCATCTAGTCCTTGTGTATGATCTTTGTGATGGTGGTGCACCATGGATGAACACATACACGTGCATTTTTCAAGTGACTTGTGAGGCCTAATCTTTTGTGGAATTGCCAAAAGTTATGAACATTTGGGGTTGGGTTGGGAATTTGCATGCCTACAAATACTCATTATTGGATGAGCATGGGTAGGGTAGGGTAGCACCATGGACGGGGCTTCTATCTCTATAGCTCGATGTCTATTTCTTGAGGGTTGGAATGCAGAAGCATCAAGAAAAAATTAAATAAAATGTTGGGTGGTAATAAAACTTAAGATAATAAAATAATTAGTGTGAGAGCCTTTAATATGAGGAGTTGAGCTGCATGATCTAATCTTGGGCTTTCTGATACCAAGTGACTCTCCATGTTATCAACCCCTACACAATTACCCATTGAGTCTTTCAGCACGACCAATAGTACTTGCATTGTATCATGTCCTTGAGTTAAGTCATTATTACTATTTGGCATGAGTGATAGCCATTGATGTTTGCTTTGGTGTGTTTGTGGTTGGATCATTATCTCCATTAGCATGACAAGAGTGGACCTATGGGTTCCACATGGTTGGGAGGCATAGCTATGGTCACCACTATAGGGTATCAGTGTATAGAGATGGTCTATTATCCTAGTGTGACTGTTGCTTGTTGTTTTACTTGGTACTTTGGGCTCTAGAGTATGTTATCTTGTAATTTATGCTTTCATTGGAATGCTTTGATATCATGTTAGATGATGTTAGTTTATTTGACACATTATTGTATTATGATATTTATCATATGTTAAATGATGAGTTTGATTTATGGGATTACCTTATGCTTTATTTTACCATGTTAGATTTCCTTGTTCTTATGGTGTAGTACATTTTAGAAGTGACGTCCTCATAAGATGACCTCAACAATTTGGTTAGTAGTTTGGTATGTTACGCAAAGGAGATGGCTAGGAACTTTGAGATCTCATGATGCTATTATGGTTGGGAGGAACTACACATGAGTTAGGTTATGCTTGCACATTGTGTGTTGCTTCTGTATACTAAAATATTTCTTTCAATATGTTCTTGTACTACTTTGTCTCAGATGGTAGGATGTAGTTCCTTCTTGCAATTATGGTATTCAAGTGTCTATTCCTCAATTTGTGGATCTAGTACTCCCTCTTGTAGAGAAAATTCATTTCCTAGTTTTTACCTTTGCATTTTTGGGCCTTCTATTTTGAATCCTCAGACACAAAATGTACTTTCTCATGCAAGAATGAAAAAGCTCATGTGGTGTGTTGGGTTTTCTCACACAACTCATAGTGAATCCTCAGCCAACACACCACACTAGTTCTAGGGTGTTTTGGCTATTGGCCAAGCAAGTCCTCGCATAGATAGGCAAATCTTTACACAACTTGTTGGGCATCCTCATGCTAAAATCTTTCAATTGAATTTCCTCACATGAAAAATAGGGGGCATCTCCACTGGTTTTTGGGAAATGCAATTTGGTTTTTTACTACCCTTTGGGTTAGCTTAAGTTTCCATGCTTCAATAGATCTGAGATTCTTGATTTTGTTGACATCTTTGGTTTTCATTTTCTTTGTTTGAGTGTGTCATTTTGGTAGTGGTGTTTCGAGATTCATTGGTTGTTAGGATTATGTTGAGTCTTTCATTGCAATCCTTATGATCCTCATATGTTGACTGGCATGTACATCCCTACTTATTTTTAATTTTTTTAAAATATTTTCTTATATTGAATCCTTGTTCCAAAGATCTTTGGGTGAGGCATTACATCTAGTATCAAAGCCATGTTGCAAGATTAGGATTTGTGTATTATGCTTCCACTATGTTAATCTTTTTTGTGTGTATTTTTATCTTATGTTTGATATTGTGATATCTTGTTGGTTCATGCTTTGACTCTTCACTTTCTGATGTATGTTTTTGATGCTTATCCTTTGACTCCTTAGTGATGCCTCCTACATGTAGACCTAGTGGTTAGGGTAGAAACTAACGAAATGATCTTGACTAAGAACAACATGATAAGGAATGTTAGGGTGGAGAGCGAGGACTGGGTAATAATGATCATAATGGAATTGGGGTATTGATGTTAGAGTTGTAGGAGATTCTTGGTCAGTTTGGCCCTCATGTAGAGGAACGTCGATAAGATCATGATCAGGAAGAGGGATCTCATCATGGAGATTCCCACATGTCAAATCACATGGAAGAAGAAGAGCATGACCATGAGTGAGAACATTCTTGTACACCACCTGGTGGTAGAGGGCAACATTGGAGAGGTCATGGTTGGAATGACAATGACTTTACTCAGGTGGAGATGATGCAAGAGCTTTAGAGGTCCAAACCACCACCATTTTATTGTCATGGGATAGGGCTTAAGGCTAAGACTTGGTTACTAGACCTAGGGCATTGCTTCTCCTTGGTGCCTTACTAAAGTAATGTAAAGGCTCATTGTATGATCATGTAGTTGAGGGAACATGCATACATTTGGTGGGATATGGAGAGAAAGAAGCTCTGTATTGATGTGGCTGAGCTCACTTGGAAATCTTTGAAGAGAGGTCCAAGAAGAAATTCCTATCTCCACAGTACTAAGAGGCCTACACTAATGAGTTCCATGAACTCAAGTAGGGGAATATTATAGTAGATCAATATGAGAAGAAGTTCCTTGGCTTGAGGTAGTATTCAAGCTATAGGCATGGTGAGGCACTTCTCACTCAATCTTTTGTTGAAGGATTTAGGGACTCTATCATTGGAGGTGTTCATGTTCATCAACCTAGGATGGTTGCACTTTCCATAGAGAAGGCATGAATTCTTAAGAGTAATGTAACCAAAGGGTTTAGTTGTAAATCAAGTTCTCACAACCAAAGTGCACAAAACCTAGGGCAAGATGCATAGTATACTTAGTTCTCAAGGAAGGGCCAAGCCCAATCAGCACCCTCTTAGGGTGGGCATCATTGTAAACATCAAAAGGGGTTTTGGAGAAAAGGTGGCCAATCTTCAGATTCCTCCAGAAAGAAAGGAGATGACCAAAGTTGAGGACAAAAATCTTAGTAGGATCATCCTCCTTAGAGTGGTCAACAAAAATTTAGCAATGGTAGTGCACCCTATCCTAGTACTACTTAGAGTGGTCATGGAACATGTTCCAACTTTCTAGGAAATTGTTGCTCTTGTGGCCAACCTAGCCATAAATCTTTTGGGTGTCCTATTAAACCATCTACATGACCTAGTAAGAATGTAGCTAGATTGGAGCCTACTATGGGAGATGTAGGAAGGAGCCATCGAGTCTTTGTGGTCGTTGACAACTATCAAGTTGAGCATCAAGGTACCATAGTCAAGGCTATAGGTACATTGCATGGTATTTCATCTTTAGTATTATTTGACTCTAGTGCTTTAGATTATTTTATTTCACCATCTTTTGTTTAATTATGAGGGCTAGTAGTAGCACATCAGGTTGAGAGGTGGTAGGTTGAGTTAGCCACGAGTTCCAAGGTGGCTATAGACTCCTTGGTCAGAGGTTGTGTGTTGAATTTGGGTACCTTCACTACCACAATGGATCTTCATATCCTACCTTTAGGATCATATGACATTGTGTGGGGCATGGATTGATTAGCCACCCATTAGGAAAATATGGATTGCCACTATAATTCAGTATAGTATGTTGATGACACAGGTGGGCAAGTGGAACTTGTAGGGATTCAGAGGCTATTCTCACTTTGGATGATCTCAACTAATTAGCTAAAGCATAGTGTGTGGAAGGGTTGTCGGTTGTTTATTGTTTCTATTAGTGATCTTGAGGAGGCTGAGAGCCGTACAATTACACTTGATGATCACCAACTCCTTTATGAGTATGCATGTGTTTCCTGATGAGATACCCAGTATGCCACCATAGCGTCACATTGACTTTCAAATTGATGTTGTACCAGGAGTGGAGCTGATTTCATGAGCTCTGTACCACATAAATACTCAAGAGTTGCATGATCTCAAATTTTAGTTGGAGGAATTATTGGTCAAAGGCCATATTCATCCAAGTGTATCCCCATGGGGTGCACTAGTCATCTTCGTGAAAAAGAAAGATGGATCATTGTATTTATACATTGATTATTGGCAATTGAATAAGGCAATGGTGAAGAATCGGTATGCTTTACCAAGGATAGATGATTTGTTTGATTAGATGAAGGGAGCTCAAGTGTTCTTAAAGATTGATGTTAAGTTGGGGTACCATCAGCTTCATATTTAGGAGGTAGACATTCATTGGACAACTTTTCATACATGATATGGGCATTATGAGTTCACGGTTGTACCTTTTGGGTTAATCAATGCGTCATCAGTGTTCATGAGTTTGGTGAATGGGGTATTTTGTATGTACCTAGATTACATCATTGTATTCTTGAATGACATATTGATCTAATCAAAGACTATTGAGGAACATGAGGTCCATTTACACCAGGTGTTGTAGTGTTTGCAAGATCATTAATTCTATTGTAACTTGGGTAAATGTGGATTCTTCTAGTCTAAGGTAAAGTATTTGAGGCATATCATAACTAGTGATGGTATTGCAATGGATCTAGAGAAAATTTGAGCTATCATGGATTGGTCAGTACCCACTAATGTCTCAGAAGTTTGTAGTTTCATGGGATTGGTAGGTTACTACCGTCACTTTGTGAAGGATTTATCACAAGTAGCTCATCCCATCAATTCTCTTTGGTGGAAAGAGAAGAAGTATGTTTGTTTAGATTAGTGTGAAGCAATATTTAATGCTCTTAAGGAGTTTTTGACCAATGCACTAGTCCTTGTAGTGCCTAATTCTATAGGTGATTTCATGGTTTGCATAGATACTTCATTGGAATGCGTGGGGTGTGGTGTTGATGCAGGATGGTTGAGTGATTGCATATGAGTCTAGAAAAATCAAGGACCATGAGCTTAAATACCCCACTCATGATTTAGAACTTGTGGCCATAGTGCTTGCCCTTATCTATTGGAGGCATTTTCTTTTGGGACATAGATTTGAGTTGCATATTGATCATAGGAGCTTGTAATATATTTTTACTCAACCAAACTTGAATGCATGACATCATCATTGGATGGAGTTCTTGTGTGAATATGACTTTGGTGTTCACTACATGAAAGGGAAAGAGATTGTCCTCACAGATGCCTTGAGTAGGAGGGGACAAGAGATATTAGTGTTGTCATTAGGAGTGGACTTGGGAGGCAGTATCTTGGAGGCTTTGCCTCATGACACTTGGTATCAGGAGGTGAGGACAAATATCAAGTCTAGAAATACCCTTGACACTATGACACTTAGTTTTCAAGTGATTTTCTTGATTTTTATTGACTACTATGACACTTGGGGTGTATCTATGTACTAGTGCCTAGTGATCTTTATACCTTGGTTTTATCGAAAGTACATTGTGCACCATATTCCACACATCTTGGTGTCAAGAAAATGCATGTTGATTTGTAGTAGATGCACTTTTGGATAGGAATGAGGCATGATGTTGCTGATTTTGTTTCTTGATGTCTTGAGTGCCAAAGAGTGAAGGCAGGGCATCAACATCTAACTAGTCTTTTGCAACCGCATACCATTCTAGAATAGAAGTGGGATATGATATCTATTGATTTCATCACTGGGTTACCTATGTCACCCCATCAACATGATTGTATTATGGTGATAGAGGACAAGTTGTCCAACGTAGAACATTTTCACCCATGAAGACATCCTACATAGCTTCTTCTATTGCACATATTTTCTTGGAGGATATTGTTCATTTTCATGGGATTCCTTGTAGAATCATTTTAGGTAGAGATCTAGTGTTTACTTCTACACTATGGACAACTCTCCAGCATGCCTTGGGTGCACAACTCAATTTCAGTTTAGCTTATCACCTAGAGATTGATGGTCAGACTGAGAGAGTGAACTAGGTTCTAGAGGATATGTTTTACATGTATGTGATGGACAAGTAGGTGAAGTGTGAGGATTATTTATACCTTGTTGAGTTTGCTTATAACAATGGGTATCATAATTCTCTTGCTATGTCACCTTTTCAGGCCTTGTATGGTAGATTGTGTCATACCCCTTTGAGTTGGGATCATTTGGAGGACTAAGTTCTTTTAGGTCTAGAGATGCTTTAAGATATGGAGCAATAGGTTGATCATATTAGGGAGCATTTGCTTACTTCTTAAGATAGGCAAAAGAAGTATGCAGATGTCCATAGGTTGGATTGTCACTTTTTTGTTGGTGACAAGGTGTTTTTGAGAGTGTGTTTAAGGAAGAGCTGTATCCATTATGGGAAAGGCTCTATGTTGGTGCCACATTTTTTCAGATTGTTTGAGATCCTCAAGAGGATTGGTCATGTTGCTTATCAACTAGCGTTGCCACCTATCCTATTGTGCATCCATGATGTTTTCCATGTTTCTATTTTGAGATATTATATTCCTAATGTGACCCATGTTCTTGATTGGGATGATTTATAGGTGGAGGACATGCAACTTTCTTTGGATCCCATTCACATCCTTCAGCATCAAAGACTAACTTTAAGAGGTCAGGACATAGATAAGGTAAGGGTCTAATGGGACCTAAGTGATAAGACCTCTATGACTTTGGAAGATGCTACACGGTTGAAAGATTAATACCCCTATCTATTTACAAGCTTCCAGGAGTAAGCTTATGCCTAGTGGGGGAGGATGTAGTGCCTCTCATGTTTGTATTCTATAACTTGTTGTATTTTGATTCGAGAGATACTTGTGCTCATGTTATTATTTGTATTTTGAGATGAGTTGATGGTTGTATGTTATACTTGGATTTCATATCATAGATATTAGATCTTTATGATGTTTAGTTGATCATATGTGCATGTTGATGCCATTTTGAGATGACAATATTTGTTATGATGATATGTGGTTATCTCATATTTGGACATATCTCCGATTGTGTTATGTTGGATTTATTGCTATGGGGATTTACTTCATTCTTGTTTTATTATGATTTATGTGAACATGAGTGATTTAAATGGATTATTTTAGTATATCAAATAAATGGTTAAATTAGGTATTTAATGCATTTATTTCTTTGACTATGTTATTATATGCAATTGTACTTGATCATGTGTTTTAGTGTGCAAGATTTATATCCCTAATAGTGGCACCTAGAGATAGTGATTTAGGTGTTCATTAATACCAATGTCATCCTTATATGGTCGACGAATCCTTATTTAATTATTTAATTAAACTTTTTGATGATTTGATTAAATCTAAAACCATTTGCATTATATGACTGGACTAGTGAAAGTGTCTATACATTTAGTGGTTTGCATTATTGCAAAATTTGTTAAGGAAATATCTGTGATTTTGGGTTTTTAGGCTTAAGTTTTTATTGAATTTAATTTCTAGCAGCTTTTCCATAGATAAATTTCTATTACTAGGAATAGCCTATTTTCATTTGGGTCGATTCATAGTCTAACTAGACTAACTAGTTATTTACCCTAATTAATTATTCACTCAAAAAGTGAGTAAGTATTGAAAGAGGAAATTATTTCCTTACTTCTCAATTTTGCAAAATACAAAATTGAGAGCTTTTTGAGAATCCTCTTCTGGATGATCGTGTTTCTATTCATTGTGAGAGCTATGGGTGTGGGATCTTTGTAAGGTCAATCTCATTGGATGCAACTTAGGGAGACCTTGTTGTGTCATAATTTTCAGCAGTTTCAGCACATGATTTATTTTCTTGTGTTGTTTCCTATTTTAGCCCCTTTTGCTGTTAGGTAGGGCTCTTCTATTTTCTTGTTTTAACTCAGTTTCTATGTTTTCTTCTAATGGTGGTTGGTTAGGAAGCTAAGAACTATTGTTCCCCTCTATTTTTGTTTTCTTGTTCTGCCAGGTTGGCAGAGTATGAATGTTTTCCCTATTTCTTTGGGTGAGGGTTTGGGATTTCAAGCCATTATGTTGGCCATTTTTGCATACGATGTCCAAACCCAAATTTTATTAGATTTTGTGCCAAAAGATCAAATGGGTTTTATTTTCAAAATTTTTTAGTTTTGGGGCTTTTACCTCATTATGTGTGCTACCCAATTTTCTCAAGTTTTCTTGGCATGTTGTTAATCACGGACTTGGGTCATCTGTATGATGTCAATCATATCACTATTGCACTTTTATGTTGCATTGGAATGCATGCCACATCTATCCTTCTAAGTTTTTTTTTAGTTGAGTGTATTTATTTTCAATATGTTCTCATCTAGCCCTTGTGTATGATCTTGTGATGGTGGTGCACCACAAATGAACACATACATGTGCATTTGTCAGGTGACTTGTGAGGCCCAAGCTTTTGTGGACTTGTCAAAAGTTATGATCATTTGGGGATGGGTTGCGAATTTTCATGCCTATGGGCACTCATCATTGGATGAGCATGGGTAGGGTAGGGTGCACCATGGAGGGGGCTTCTAGCTTTGCAACCTGGTGTCTATTTCCTAAGGGTTGGCATGCAAAAGATTTAAGTAAGTGAAAACTAAATAAAACACTAGGTGGTAATAAAACTTATGATAATTTTAAGAATTTTTCTTAGGGAAAAATTCACCCAAGAACTAAGAACTCAAACACAAGCACAACTATAGACTAGAAAGAGAGAGTATGATCAGAATGATGATATATTTATTCAATATGCATTAAGAGTACACTAGGAGTGCCTATATATAAAGGCCTCTAAGATACATCTAGAATGCCTTAGAATTAGCATCATGATAAGTCATACAACCAAGCACATGTCAACCAAATATGGGTTATCCTCCATTAAGCATGGAAGTAAGTGTGACGATGAGAGGATAAGCCTACAAGGGTGTGACACACAAATCAATGTTGTAGACAACATGTGCTAAAATAGAGTTGCATACTTTTGTGTTGTTAACATGAAAACTCAAAAATTTACATAAACTCCTAAGTGTCTCACAAAATAAAATAATAAAATAATGTATTAATCTAAGTAAGCTTAAGTAAGTGTAAATAGTAAATACGTATTTACACTAACACCCCACTTAGGGGAATGCCCTTAAGCTTACAAAAACTAGGACTAATGCATGATGGGTCCCGAATACTAGGCCATGTTAGGTACCCATGTACATAATGAAATGCAATCTCTCATAAAGCGAAGAAAGAGGGAAAACCTCATAGGAAAAACCCTTCCTAAAATGAAAGAGAGATAAATAGGGATGCATGGATGGATGGAGTAATCAAGACCCCCCAATTACAACATACATCCAGTATACACATAAGTAAAGAATGAGAAGAACAAAACCTCATAAGTGGAAAAAGTCCCCCCATAAGAAAGAAGAGGAAGAGAGACAAGGTAGTCCCCCCCCCCCCCCCCCCCGCCCACAACCAAATGAAGAATGCTTATCATTGAAAGCCACTCCATGGAAGAAGCTATTCCATTAGTGCATAATGGCATTCCTCCCCTTTGGAAGAAACAATGGCAAAGGTGTAACCCTAAAGATGTATGGTGGCCCTAAAACCTACTCAAGTATTTGTAGAACCTATTCTAGAACTATCTCCTCTACTGACAAAGAGACCTCCAATTGTTGTTCATAAGGATCCACAATCACACCAACTTGTAAAGATTGATCATGTAGAGAATGGACATAAGGGTTAGAGTGAGCTGTTGCAACAACTGTAGAAGGATCACCTTCATCAAAGAGAAGATGCAAATCATCAAGGCTATCTCCCAAGTCTATGGTGTGTGACTCCATGAACAAAACTGCAATGTCTTCCATGTAGTCATCAACTAAAGCTAGAGCTGAAAGATGAGATGTACCATGCTATGTTGGACCTTTCACTATGGCAATGTATGCATGTGGATTATACCGATGATGTGACCTCGCACTACAACTGTCGATAGAACCCCATGTGTCTGAATCTATTGAAGCACTATCACTAGTGTCACTATCAGTTTCCATAGTATATGAAGTGTGAAGAGGATTAGAGTATAAGCTGGGTGAACTTTCCTTAAAATGAACATCCTTCTCCACAAATATTTCATGAGTCTCTAGATCCATAAGTCTATAATCTTTAATATGGTCTTCATATCCTATGAAAGTACAATGCCTAGGTGTTGGTGCCTTGCATCCCCTGGAAGATAGGTTTGCCCATGTTGGACAACCAAAGACTTTGAAGTGACTCACAATTGGTTTTCTACTACACCTTTCCTCAAAAGGAGTTTTTCCATCTAAGGCAATATGAGGAGACCTATTAAGTATGTGAGTAGCACTACTAATGGCTTCAACTTCAAGTGTTGGATCAAGAGACTTGGCTTTAATCATGCAACTTGCCATGGTTTTGAGAGTCCTAATCCTCATAGCTACAACATCTATCTTGTGCAAACTTAATTTTGATGGATTCAAAAGATCAATTCCCTCAAGTCTAAAAAAGTCTCTAAGTCTTCCGTTGACATATTTGTTCTCATTGTCCACCTATAGAACTTGATGGTTTTCCTAGATTTGTGTTCAACATGAGTCTTAAAGGCTTGAAGCTTATGAACCACTTCATTCTTGTGATGAAGGAAGTAGACCCAAGTGAATCATGAAAAGTCATCAACAAAAGTAAGGATGTAGCGGCCTTAGCCAACTAAGAGTCCTACTAAAACCATGTGAACCAACTAGAGAACTAGTGCTCTAGAAGACTTTCCTTTATCATACTTCTCCTCAAGATGCATATCCACTGAACATGATGAACACTCACCCTTAGAAAAGTTGATTTTAGGTAGACCTTTGACCATGTGTTTTGAGCAAAGTTGATGAAGATAGTGGAAGGCAAGATGACCAAACTGCTCATGCCATAAGGTTGCTTGTGAATGTGAGTGAGTCAACAAGGCTTGAGAAGGAGACTTAGGCACAAATTGTGAAAAGGAATAAATCCACTTTTCATCATTGAATTTTCTCACTACAACTAATGAATCATCTCATAGATTATGGACCATCAATGAATCTGGAAGGAACTAAACTTTATGACCATCTCCAAGGTGAGTGATTTGGTAAACTGATAGGATATTGGAGCTAAGGTTTGGAATGTAGAGAACATCTTTGAATTCCCCATTTTCCATTTCCACATGTCCTTTCCCTTCAACTTCCACTTTGGTATCATCTCCCATGAAGATGTGCAGTACCTTTAACTGCTTCAATGAAGAAAAATATCCCTTTGAAGAACCCATGTAATAGGAGACACTTGAGTCAAGTATCCATTCCAAAGAAGAACTTGGGTTTGCCATAAGTGCTTTCCCTTTTCCCCTTGAAGAGGTTGGAACTGAATCCTTGGAAGTACCTGGCACTTGAATTTTGTTCTTCTTGAGTAGACTTTCCAACTCATCAATTCTTTTAGTCTTGCAATGATGCTTGTCATGATTTGGCTTTTTGCAATATGCACAAAAAAGTTTGTCCTTCTTTTCATTACTTCCCTTCTTGTTAGAAGAAGAATTGCCTTACTATGAGGAGGATTGTTGTGTCTCAAATTGTGATTTCTACTTCCACTGCTTCTTCTTCTTGTTTCTTTTCCCTCCTTGACTTGATTGGTGCTCATCACTAGTTACCAAGGCTTTGGTCTTTGATGTCATGAGAAGTCCTAAATCCATCAAGTGAGATTATTCAACAATTAATATCTCTGCAAATGCATCAAATTTAGGCTTCTGGTAAGCAGTTCCCATGGTCTATCTATGAGTATTAAAACTCAAAACAAAGGAAGCATACTTTGAAGGTAGCCTCTTTAGGATGTGATGAATCAACTTTTCATCCTTCATAGGGTTTCCACAATATTTAAGTAGTGCCCTATACTCATTGGCTTTGTTGACATAATCTTGAATCATTTCAAACTTTTTTAGATCCAAGAGAAGTAGATCATCCTCTATCTAAAATCCCTTTTCTTCATCCACCTTACCATACAATGATTCAAGTTTGTCCCAAGCTGGTTTGGATTCCATGAAACTGGCAATGTGAAAGAAGAGATCTCTATGTACACAACTCCTGATAATTCCTAAAGCTTGTTGGTCTTGTTTTCTTCCATTCAATGAGTTCTTTAGCATTAGTAGGTTTGGTAATTGTACCATCAACATAAAGACTATAACCTTTTTCCATTAATCTACTCTATGCAATATCTTTCCATGTAGAACAATTGCATGAACTTAGAGGTGGAAATTTAAATGAACTCATGATGCAAAAAATGAAAAGAGCACAAAAGAGAGACACAAGAACATAGTACACACCCCCCCTTTTTACTCAATCAAAAGACCCCCCCTAAAAAAGATGCTTTTGGCACTTTATAAGTAGTGTGTGTACAATAGGCCACTTGTCAAAATGAACAAAGTGGACTTTCTAATTTTTCTTTTACAACTACCTTTTGAGGCCCAAATCTATCACTAAGTATTGTAGCTCAAATGTACATTAATTTTGAAAAGTAATCAAAGTTTTACAATGCAGAAAGAGCCCTAGTTGTAAAAGTGAGAATTTTGTCCACACAACCCTAAAATCTAACTATAGATCTAGAAAGTAGACAAAAAAAAATGCACTTTCAAAAAAAATAGAACTTATTTTTATAATGTAGGATTAAGTAGGTATAATCACCAAAAAATGCAATTTCTAAAAAATTGTTGCACCAAAACTAGAAAAGAACACTACCGCTAAAAAGTTTGGTAAATTCTACCCAATTTCAAAAAAAAGCACACTTGAATTGGAGTCTGGATGAACAGGTTATGGGCTCACAAAGTTAGGCTACCAAATCAAAAAAGCAATTTGGAAAGGGGTCTAGAAGGAAAATTGTGTGCTTAAAGTTGATGGTCAAATGACCATCGTAGTAGTTGAAAAATGGCTAGGAATGATGGTTAGATGACCATCAAATGTAACCTAGTCAAATGCTAACATTAGCAAAAATAGGTCCATTGAATGATGTCAATGTGACATCAGAACTGTACCAAAAAGTATAGACTACCACATGTTATGTATTACCGCTTAGCTAGAAAAAATGACGTGTCTTCCTGTACTAACTATCAAGCTATAGACCTCCACGTAGGTTGCTGATGTAGGTGCCACATGGGCACTGATGTGAATAGTCTATGCTACTAACATGTACAATTTGATTAGATGTCCATGTCTATAGGGTCTATTGAGGCAGTAGACATGGTAGAGTTTTAAGGCATGTTACATGGAAACATCTCTATACACCGTGTGGGGTGTAGGGCATGGTGATCAAATGTCAAAAAGGAAATAACAGCCACCAGAATCTTTGTTTACATCTACCAAAATTTAAATAGTGCAGCTGAAATATATGTATGACGATGGGAAATCTTTCCCAAGGTTGAAAAAGGAAGTGTTGTTGCTAGTTCCGATTTGTGGGCCAGAAAAGATAACACAGGTACTACAAAAGTAAAACACTCGATGGTCTCAATGTAGCAAGTGCCAGATTTTTGAATAGAAATCCCACATTGAGTGGGGAAGTGCTACAAGCACTTTTAAATTGCTGAACCTACAACCTTCAAACCAAAGGCAAGCCCCGCCAATGGGTGGAAAGTTAGCTGCCGGTGGGATTATATGCAATCGCTAGATTTGCAAGGATCATAAGCTACTTTTTTAGTAATATTCTCTGATCAGTTGGTTTTGCTACTGCCGGATTTAAATGTACTACTAGCTCTAAATATAATAAATTCTCTGTACAAGGCTAGGATCTGATAGCCCAGTACCTACAAAAAAAATTCCTTGCTACTTGTTGAGAGGGGAATTTTTTTTTATAAAAATAGAAATTCAAAATAATTATAGATATTAAATAAAAATACCAGAACTAAATTAAAAAATTGTAAATCTAAAGATCATACCTGTATTGCAAATTAGGCCCTTTGAGTGCCAATTTGTAAAAAAAATTTGCCTCATGGTCAACTTTGGCCTAGGATAGCTGAGTTTATAGTCAATTTTCACCAAATCAACATTCTAGATGCAATGGCAAGGTCAAATCTAGCTCTAAACACTCCCAATTTTTACAATACTCTAGATTCAAGCTGAGGTGCTGAAGCAACAATGGTCTCGAATGGCTATGTGATGAGAAAATCTCCAAGCTTTGATACCATGTAAGAATTTTTCTTAGGGAAAAATTCATGCAAGAACTAAGAACTCAAACATAAGCACAACTATAGACCAAAAAGAGAGAGTATGATCAGAATGACGATATATTCATTCACTATGCATTAAGAGTACACTAGGAGTGCCTGTATATAAAGGCCTCTAAGATACATCTAGAAAGCCTCAAAATCAACATCATGATAAGTCATACAACTAGGCATATGTCCACTAGATATGGGTTATCCTCCATTAAGCATGAAGAGTAAGTGCAATAATGAGAGGATAAGCCTACAAGGATGTGACACACAAATCAATGTTGTAGACAACATGTGCTAAAATAGAATTGCATACTTCTATGTTGTCAACATGAAAACTCAAAAAGGTACAAAAACTCCTAAGTGTCTCACAAAATAGAATAATAAAATGATGCATTAACCTAAGAAAACTTAGGTATAAATAGTAAATATGTATTTACACCAAAAATAATAAAAAATTTAGTGCGAGAGCCTTCCATTAGGGAGTTGAGCTGCAAGATCCAAGCTTGGGCTTTTTGATGCCAAGTAACTCTCCATTTTTTTAGCCCCTACATAGTTACCCATTGAGTGTGTGAGCAAAACTTGTAGCACTTGCATTGTATCATGTCCTTAGGTTCAGTCATCATTAGTGTTTGGTGGGAGTGATAGCCATGGACGTTTTCTTTGGTGTGTTTGTGGTTGGATCATTATCTCCGTCAACATGGTAGGAGTGGACCTACAGGTTCCACATGTTTGAGAAGCATAGCTACCTTCATCACTACTGGGGATTGGTGTATAGAGATGGTCTATTATCCTAGTGTGACTATTGCTTGTTGTTTCACTTGGTACTTTAGGTTCTAGAGTATGTTATCTTGTGATTTATACTTTCATTAGAATGCTTGGATTTCATGTTAGATGATGTTAGTTTATTTAATGCATTCCTATATTATGATATTTAGCATATGTTAATGATGAGTTTGATTTATGGGATTATCTTATGCTTTATTTTAGCATGTTAGATTTCCTTGTTCTTATGATGTAGTACATTTTAGTAGTTACATCCTCATAAGATAGCTCTGATGATTTGGTTGGTAGTTCAGGATGCTATGTGTGGGGGATGGCTAGGACCTTCAAGGTCTCATGATGCTATTATGGTTGGGAGGAAACATGCACGAGTTTGGTTATTCTTCCACATTGTGATATTGCTTCTGCATAATACAATGTTGCTTTCAATAAATTCTTTTACTACTTTTTCTTAGATGGCAAGTAGTAGTTCCTTCTTGTAGTTATGGTATTTGAGTGTCCATGCCTTGATTTGTGGATCTGGTACTCCTTGGTGTGGAGGAAATTCATTTCCTAGGTTTTAACCTTTGCATTTTTGGGTTTTCTATTTTGAATCCTGGCATGAAAATGTACTTTCTCATGCCAGAATGTAAAAGCTCGCATGGTGTGCTAGGTTTTCTCACACAGCTCATAGTGAATCCTTGTGTTAAACCCCACAACAGTTCTAGGGTGTTTTGGCTTCTAGCCAAGAAAGTCCTTGCACAGATGGGAAATTCATCGCATGGCTTGCACTACATCCTTGCATAGAGGAGTATATTCTCATGCAAAAAATCTATCAATTGCATTTCCTCATGTGAAAAATAAGGGGCATCTCCACTAGTTTTCAAGAAATGCAATTTTGTGTTTTGAGTACCCTTTGGGTTAGCTTGGTTTTCCATGTTTCAATAGATTTGAGATTTTTGGTTTTTTTGACGTCTTTAATTTTCTTTTTCTCTATTTGAGTGTGTCAGTTCAGTAGTGTCATTTGGAGATTTGATAGTTATCGAGATTGTGTTGAGTCTCCCATTGTGATCCTTGTGATCCTCATATGTTGAGTTTTGTGTACATCCATACTTGTTTTAATTTTTTTTAAATCTTGGATTGTATTGAATCCTTGTTCCAAGGATCTCCAGGCAGGGCATTACATAAAGTCTTTCTATAGGCATAGAAAGGAAATTACTAGATTTTAGACTCTTATCAAGCAAAGAGTGGCACAAAGAAGCCTTTACCCCATAATGAGAAATGACAGGCAAATATATATATATATATATATATATAGATTTTAGACTCTTATCAAGCAAAGAGTGGCACAAAGAAGCCTTTACCCCATAATGAGAAATGACAGGCAAATATATATATATATATATATATATATATATATATATATATATATATATGTATATATATATATATATGTATATGTATATATATATATATATATGTATATATATATATATATATGTATATATATATATATATATGTATATATATATATATATATGTATATATATATATATATATATATATATATATATATATATATATAGAAATCTCACAAAGCCATAAAAAAAAAACCAGATTATTTAAAGGAGAAGCCTATAAAGGAATAAAAAATTGCAATTAATTAGGAACAATACTCTACAACTCATGGTACACAAGTGTAGAATTAAATTAGGTAGAAAATTAAAGTACCCAGTGCATACCTTGTAGAGAAGAAGATTTTTTTCACAAGATTGATGCACAAAGATTTTTTTTTAATCCAAACCCTAGACTTCAAGGATTGCTAGAGAAAAAAGTTTCAAAAAATGGATGAGAAATTTAAGGATTTAACATTAAGTTACTTTAAAAATTCAAATCAATAGAGTATCAAAAATTTCAAAGATCCTCAAAATCCTACATCCGACAATGGCATAAGAAGATTCTAGAACTCAAAGAAAAGAATGCAAATATGAGGTTAGGGTTGTTATTTCTAGTGCAACCTAATTTTTATAAAGTTGAATCAAGGAAAGAGTTTGTGAGTTTTAAAAATAGAATTAGATAACTTGTATTTTATTCTTATTAACTTATATTTATTAGAGTAAGTTGATAAGTATAAGTTATTAACAATAAAATGTTATTCTATTTATTCATAATTGAAGTCTAATCAATCTAATATATTTAGTATCTATTAAATATGAATATTTTTAATTTAAAATATATTAAATTTATTAATAAAGGAAATAATGATATCTTTATCATTATATATTTGCATGCTTTATTTTGAATAATAATATTTAATTATTATTATTGTAAAACAATTATTTATTAATTTTTTTATTGCAAATATGAGGAATTTTCGGACACAATGGGTAGAGTTATATTCTTTTATGAGAAGGACATTTTATTTTAATTTTATACACACATAACCATACGCATGGAGAGTTCATTTTGAAAAGGTTGTGTTGGAAACTACAATTGAAACAATTGTTATGTTTTCATTATTGGTGAGACAAGTTGCTATCTAATTTGAGTGTCATATCTATATGATTGATGAAGAGGAATTGAGAATTTGGTCATAACAAAAGCACCTAGAGGAAAGGTTGAGTTATGAAGAAGAAACTACAAATAGACACTTGATTAGTTAGACTTTGACAAGATAAAGTGATTGCTTAATCATACTACAAGAGAAGAAGACAGTTATACTAAAGCCTTGAAGAAGTGATCAAAGATAGACCAACTACACAGGCTTGATTAAGAAATAAATAAAAAGATTAAGGAATTTGCAATACATGTCAAGTGAGTCCCGAGCATAAATAGTGTTGATCAAGCATCAATATTGAGTGAGTGAGAGTATATGTGCTCAACAAGAAAATTAGTAGCACCTGAGTAATCTAGTGATGATTGAGCATTAGAACATAGTGTTGATTGAGGGATAGCATATTAAAACTTTATGAGAAATCATCATTTTCATCCAACATAGTTGATTTCTTGGGATATGTAAAGCATTTTAAAGATAAAAATGGATGACTTGGAACATTTAAATCAAGAGAAATTGTGTTTGTGAATTTCTATGTAAGGATTCATAAAGAAGTTTAGAGAAGTTTCTAGAATAGAAAGGAGGAGACAAAATGTTGGAAGGATTCGATGAATTTGACCTAATTCTAAGATCTATAGTGATGTTTAAGTAGAAAAAGATAAAAATTAACAATTTAAGGAGGTAAAAGGGCTAACCTAATAAAGTTGGATCATTTTTTGATGCTATTGATTAGAAAACGTAAGAAAAAGGCTAAGAAGAGTTTAGAAGAGGTGAAGAGTGATTTCTTGATGTTAGAATTCTTTAGAATAACTGAGAGGGGGGGTGAATCAGTTATTCAAGGTCCAATGATGTCCAATACAACTTTTTACTTCAAAAATTTAATGACATATAACTAAAATTATCATGCATGCAATTAATCGTTAAACAACCATGAAAAGTAAACATGCATCAACACTAAGGATTTTGATGACCTAGAAACACTCCAAAAATAAGAAGGTAAAATTGGGGTGGGGATGGTACCCACAACATAATTGTGCAATTGATTTCAACCACTTCAGATGGTTTGCATTGTTAAAGGCTTGCCCTATTCAAGGCTTTACACACTGTTAAATGTGACCCTAGTAAAGGATTTCTACACCATGTTAGAAGTGTGCCTTGTTAGAGGACTTAAGAACATTCAACTTAGAATGTCACCCTATTAAAGGATTTACATAGAACTGTTAGGCTCACCCAAGTCCATGGGATTTTTAGTCACCTTCTCAAAAGAATCTTTTATCCCTCTCTAACGATCTCCTATCCTCCTCCTAAGGATCTCTTGTATTTCTCCTAAGGATCACTTTATCCTTCTCCTAAGGATCTCTTATCCTTCTCTTGGGAATCTCTTTATCCTTTTCCTAAGGCTTTTTCCACCTAGCTGTTAAGCTAGCCTAACAATCTAGGATTTATATATCTAATACAATGGTAAGAGAGTATTAGAAAGAACTTTGACCTGGTAAAGATTGTAACTTCAAACTTACAGATTTCATATTGCTCTTCAGTCCTTTTTCTTGCTTGGCTTTCATCCCTTGTAGTGTTGACAACTTGTTCACCCTTCAAGATCTATCTCCTTGAGTTCTTCTACTCATTATGCCAATGCATTTCATGATCACTTGATCAAATCAGAGTCTTAATGCTCTGTACTCACTCCTCATTGTTTCCTTCTTCATATTAGCCTTTGTAAGGAAACTTGGCAATAAAGAATATAACCGTTTCTACATAACCCATAATAAATCTGAAATAAACATGGAATTAAAATCCACATGCAAGAGAATAAAAAACATACCCACAAAAATGTGACACAAGATATACCCTGGGAAGACCTCATTGAGGGAAAAAACTCAGCCTCCAAAAGCATCCATGACCATGTATTATTCAGCAAAAATACCATTGCCATACAACCATGGAAGCCTTCATGGCCATAGCCACAACCGAGCAAACTATGTGAACAAGCATGAATCCACACATCCCATGCCATGCTTTCAACCTTCACAAATTCTCCCTTGGCTAACTTGTCAAGCCTTGTCCCACTCAACTCTTGCCTTTTGTCTTCTCCTTGTCACTCTCTCTCTCTCTCTACAACAACTACCCTTGTGACTGCTTATATAGTAGCAAGTCCCACAAAACCACCAAGTGGTATTACATAAACCATGTGCTAAAACCATGTGCTACCTAACCCACTGACCCCGCATTTAATATTGGGCATTTAATTCTTTTCCCCAATATTAAATAATTACATAAAATATTTTCACAATGTTACAATACAACTCATCAAGTATATCCCATGGGAATCTTTACATGTTGCACGTCCATCTAGGCACAGCATTACATAATAAAATAAAATAATAAAATAACAATATTATGCAATGTGTGCAACACCCATTATCTCAACAATCTCCCACTTGTTGTATACATTGCATAGGGTCAATCCATAGCCACATAAATGAACAAGGGAACAATCCCTCCCAGCACATCCACCATCATGGATCAAAATACACCAAGTGCTCCATCTTGGTACCCGCAACAGAATCAAAGTATCCAACATCTCAAACATGAATGATCTCACCTCCTATTATGCCACTACCACTAGACATAAATAGAAGCCATCCAAAGAGAAAGCCACCCAACCTGTCGCATTAGAAGATCATAAAATCCTGTACCAACTGAAATTCCAAGCACAAAAAACTTGATCCAAAGGTAATCACATGTATTCATAGTTGTCAAAAATATACATAGCTGAAATAGCACCCACAACAAGTGCCAAACCCATCCAACTATCCATACCTCAAAGGTATAACAAGTGAATCTCATATCACCGACATATCCAATCTATAACCTGCAATCACAAGCCTCAAGAGCAATACCTGCCACATATATACCAAGAAGCTCCCACTACAAAAGATAATGTCAAATCTATAACCAATCCACTCACAACATCCCAAAGAAGTGAATCCATGTAGTATCAAGGACATCCACAACACGTAAACCAATATCCTGCAAGAATAACTCTCATAACAAGTCAACAGTCTCCCAAATTCTCCACAACTAACAGAGGAAAGAGATAAAGGAATAACCATGTCATCTCTCACATGACATACATGAACACAAACCAGTGATCACAATCTCCAACCAATCTCAAATCCAATGTAGGCAAAATTGAACATCCAAGAAGATAACCAAGACCAGAGAAACCATGCAAAACATAACATGTATCATGTCCTTCTACACACACCTCTAGATGTAAACTGTGCAAGTATGACCTCCTCCATAAAACCCCAACAAGAAGCCTCAACAACACCCAAACCATACCATATAACTGATCATGGATGTAAGCCTCTCACAAGAAGATCAAACTCAATAAAACCATTCCTAAACCAAGGAATAACCATTCCTAATCCAAGGAATATGCCCAATATAAAACCATCTCCCAAAATCAACCAGCATAACAACATATGCACATGAAGATAACCAATGCTAAACCATCTCTCAAATGAACTCTCCAGAACTAACTCATGTACCATAGCTCAAGATCCATATCCATGAAAGACAAGCATAAATATAATGCAACTGAGAGAAAAAAAAATGGGCTATACATCTCAAGTAGCAAACCACCGAGTAGACCAAGAGTGGGGAATGAGAATGCTCATCAAGATACCCAAGTCTCCAACCAAGACTCATCTAAGAACAATCTCCTCTCAAGTCCATATCAGGTGACTGCCCCTCGGACTTCCTGTTGAAACCATCAACCATCCCAACAGATACTTCTCTAATCTAACAGAAATCAGCGTCACCACCATCTCTAAGTATCCATGAGCACCTGTAACCAATCAATCCATGCCAACTCCAAATGCAACATAGCAATATCATGAAGTATCCATCTTATGATCAGTGTACTCAATACCAAAAAACTAAACCAAGATCAATGTCAAAGTTCCAACCATGGCCTCAGGAACATAAACATGACAACATGATCTTACCATCTCAACTAAAAAAGAGATAACATGCTCCATATGCACACACCATAACACGTCACAACTCTAAACACGTATCAAGAGTATACCATGACATAATAATGAAACCATCCTCATACCAAGGATAACATGCCAAATAAAATCATAAACCACAGCTTTGCCAAGAACCCTGTGAGTCCTCAAGATGCAACCATCTCCACACACCATGAAGAAAACCATCTCCACATACCATGAAGAATCATCTCCACACACCATGAAGATAACCAAGAACTCCATGAGTCCTCAAGATCTAACCATCTTCACACACCATGAAGATAACAAGTGCACCATGCAAATGTCAAAGACGCTTCTGCAGCAACAGGATCTAAGATAAACCTCCAACATCTGCAAACACTCAATAAATATATCAATGCCAACAACTCCCACTCAACCATGGTACCAAGTCACGTATGGCATCATAAAATACATCTCCTACTTGAAGATCCAAACCAAACCAGGAACTAATCCTGCACTGTCACCCCATCACTGTCATAAGCTCCCACTAAACTGTGTTTCCAAGCTATCCATGACATAATGATGAAAACCCATCCTCTAACCATGAGAATCAACCAAGGCATCAAACCATCAAAGAACTCAAAGTGCACATCATGAGCTCCTCAAAAGAAATTAAATAACCATGATCCTCAACCAAGAAGATATACCACCATAACCAAATCAGAAAATCCAAGCTAATGAACATCAAGGATGTCCCTGTATATCCAATCATGTCATGCCAAAATCCATGGCACCATGATCACATCCATGAACTGAGCATCTGGCTCTCAAAGTGTCCAACCTGTCAGCATAGTCAACCACAATCCTCCACCGTGACTATACCTGGTAACAACATCTCATCCCTTCTACATGAAGAAAATAGTAAATCATGTGACTTAGGGCATAGACAACCCAAATCCAAGCCACCAATCTGAATATGCATCAATAATGAAAGATCAATGGGCAAAGACAACCCATAACCAAGCTATAAATGCAACCTGTAAGTATAGACCGCTTACAACACTGCACAACTTGTAGACCCAACAAGTCATCATGCATATCCAAACCAAACACTGATAACCATATCATCATGAGACCAATCTGAAATATGAACTAAGTATACAATGACATCAAAACTTAAATCTCCAATGCCATAAACTCACAATGTTACCATAGTCAAAATATACCTATAAACTGTTTAGATCAATATATCAACAAATAAATCATGCCAAACTTGCACCAAATTTAAACCAATGTGTAGAGCTCTCCAAGAGCTTTCCATTGACTACTCGAAGTCCAAAATCTGACTCCCTATGCCCAAGTTATGCCCCAATCCGTGCTCAAAATAAATAACATCTGACTTTAAGGGCTCTTAAAACCTAACAAAATCTCAAAATCATAGAACCAAACCTACACCATCTTTTAGTGCTCTGAATTAGCTTTCCAACGCCTATAAGAACTCTGAAATTCGATATTTTAAGAGAAAGTTATGGTCATTTTACTAAGACAGTCTTTTTACCATTTTCAGAACGATTTTTCATTTTTTAAATTTTTTCAGTGACAAAAATTCTGACGGGATTAAATTTGATGGCCATCATGGGCTGAAACTAAAAAACTCTTTCATTTCCTCTGAACATGGCCAAACTAGGGCATATTATATATCAAAATTTATGAAAATGTCGACCCGAATCCAATGGTGAGGTCATTTCTGCAAGCTACCCTCCAAAACCCTCATTTAAATAAAACATAAAAAAAAAAATCTTTTTGTCCAACAATTTCACATGCCCAAATCTTTTAACATCCCATCATAATAGAAAATCTAAAACCCTCAGACCTGCAATAAATCATTCATATATCTTGCCCTTTTCTTTTATCCTTTCATGCATTCCCATGGATTCAATCTAGGGTTACAATAATAAAACCATAGCTCTCATACCACTTGTAAGGAAACTTGGCAATAAAGAATATAACCATTTCCACATAACCCATAATAAATCTGAAATAAACATGGAATTAAAATCCACATGCAAGAGAATAGAAAACATACCCACAAAAATGTGACACAAGATATACCCTGGGAAACCCTCATTGAAGGAAAAAACTCAGCCTCCAAAAGCATCCATGACCATGTATTATTCAACAAAAATACCATTGCCATACAACCATGGAAGCCTTCATGGCCATAGCCACAACCGAGCAAACTATGTGAACAAGCATGAATCCACACATCCCATGCCATGCTTTCAACCTTCACAAATGCTCCCTTGGCTAACTTGTCAAGCCTTGTCCCACTCAACTCTTGCCTTTTGTCTTCTCCTTGTCACTCTCTCTCTCTCTACAACAACTACCCTTGTGGCTGCTTATATAGTAGCAAGTCCCACAAAACCACCAAGTGGTATTACATAAACCATGTGCTAAAACCATGTGCTACCTAACCCACTAACCCCACATTTAATATTGGGCATTTAATTCTTTTCCCCAATATTAAATAATTACATAAAATATTTTCACAATGTTACAATACAACTCATCAAGTATATCCCATGGGAATCTTTACATGTTGCACATCCATCTAGGCACAACATTACATAATAAAATAAAATAATAAAATAACAATATTATGCAATGTGTGCAACACCCATTATCTCAACAGCCTTCTCTTGGCTTCGATCACATTTTTGACCAACTCCCCTTCACACACTCTCTTGATCTATGACCTGTAACTCCTCTTCATTTCCCGCTCAAATCTCAATTTGATCTTAAGAAAACAATATTGTTTTCCCTCCAAATTTTTTCTTCCAAAAACTTCATGATGAATCCATTAGCATTCACCTTGAATTGATTTGCATGGTTTACATAAAACTCTATGACATCTACTCATCATCCTTATCATCCAACTAATTCACAAAATTCGATACAACAAAATTATCATCACTGATCTATAAAATCTTTGACTTAAAAATAATGCAGCAACTTAGCATAATTGGTTTACTGATGCTCGGCTCCTTTTTTCTTACTTAGCTTCCACTGCTTTTACTGGCACTCGACACCTATAGTGTTTCCATGGATTTTACTGGTGCTTGGCACCTATAGCATTTCTACTTTTCTCGACACCTGAAGTCACTCAGCACTTGATCTTCACTCAGCACCTGAAGGCTGCTCAGCACCTAAAGATCACTCGACACCTACTAAAGTTGAACTTGCTTGACTTCTACTAAGAATCTTTTTGGCTCTAACTAGCTTGCTCGGCTCTCTCCAATGAACTTAGTTAGGCTTTGCAAATGACTTAGTTAAACCTTACATCTTTGTTGTGTCTTAGTGTGTCCATCCTCTTAGAGTATGTCATCAATACACTATTCCATCAATGGCTTAGCTGATCCTTATACTTCATTACAACATCATAACCTCAACCTTTCTCTAGGTAATCTAGTTACATCTTATTGATTGCCACCTCCTTGTCAATCAACCATTCAATAGTATTTGGATCACTTGAGCAATTGTCATTCTAGCAAGTAGCAAGTTTGACATCAATGACAAAACAATGATTGAAACATTCTTTACTAGTTCCATTATTCTTCATTCATGATCTTTTCATTCATTTCCAACAATCTCCCTCTTTTGCATTGATGGAAAACCAAACTGATACAAACTAAACCTTTTATCTTACTCTGTATTCTTGATCCTTCATAGCTGCTTGCTAATTCTTATCTCATTTGAATCTCCCTCTTTTATATACATCCCTCATATATATCTCCCTCTTAGTATTTAATTAGTTTCTCATATATCTCCCTCTTTGACATAAATACCAAAGATGTAGCATTTTTATCATATAAGCTTTGCATCTTCATGTTTTCTCCCTCTATCACCATGCTTGTGATTGATTTTGAATTTTTGTTCCTGTTGTTATCCTCTGCATCATTCTTCTAATATTTCAATGATCTACTTTTGTTGATGCAGGGCAGAATCTTGGTTGCTTTAGACTACGTGAGTTAGGGGTATTACCCCCAACTTGGCTCTAAGATATTCATAATGATCCTTGGGCAATGGTTTGGTGAAGATATCTACAATTTGTTCCTTTGTGTGAATGTACTCCATCTTCACTTGTTTGTCTTCCACCAACTCTCTGACATAGTGATACTTATTTTTTGCATTCATTACTAGATTCTTGGATATGTTTATAGCACTTGTATTATCACAATACAATATCATAGGTTTGGCTACTTCTTCTTTCATTCCTTTCAATAGATGTTTAAGCCACACAATGTTAGTGCAATTGACTGTTGCTGCCACATATTCTGCTTCTGTAGTGGACTGAGATGTGCATGTTTCTTTCTTTCTAGTCCAAGTAATTAGCCTTTTACCCAAGAATAAGGCTCCACCACTTATGCTTTTCCTATCATCAATGTTTCCTCCCCAATCTACGTCTGTGTATGCATTGAGCTCAAACTTCTCATTCTTTTTGTAGTATAGGCCAAAATCATCAGTTCCCTTGAGATACTTCATTATCCTTTTTACTACCATGAGGTGATTTTCTCTAGGATTAGCAGAGAATATGGCCACTATTTCAACTACTAATGCTATGTCTAGTCTACTATGTACAACATATTGTAGTTTTCCAATCATGGATCTATACATTATTTGATTGACTTCAGCTGATTCATCATTTTTGGAAAGCTTGTGTCCTGTTGCCATTAGTGTGCTGACTAGTTTGGAGTCTTCCAATCCAAAAATCTTGAGTATCTCTTTGATGTATTTTTATTGTGTCACAAATATGCCATGTTTTAGTTGATGTACTTGCAATCCTACAAAGAACTTGATATCTCTAAACATAGACATCTCAAACTCATGTTTCATTTTGTCAGCAAAAATTTTGCAAAGCACTTCGTTTCCTCCAAAAACTATATCATCCATAAAAAATTTAGATACAAGGATATCCTTACCTTCTTCCGATTTGATGTGCATGTTGTTGTTATCATCAGTTCTTTCAAATCCTATTTGCACTAAATACTTGTGAAGTCTCTCATACCAAGCTCTAGGGGCTTGTTTTAATCCATATAGAGCCTTGTGTAATTTGCATACCTTATTTTTGTTCTTTTCATCAAAAAAACCTTCTGGTTGCTCTATGTAGACTTCTTCTTCAAGTATACCATTCAGAAATGCAGACTTTACATCCATCTGATAGACTTTAAATCCTTTGACGGCTGCATATGCTAGTAAGGTCCTTACTCCTTCCATTCTGGCAATTGGAGCAAAAGTTTCTCCATAGTCTAGTCCTTCTTTTTACGCATATCCTTTGCAAACTAATCTTTCCTTGTTCCTTGTGATTTCACCATTTTCATCTAGCTTATTTTTGAACACCCACTTGGTTCCAATCACATTCTTGTTAGTTGGTCTTGAGACTAAGGTCCACGTATTGTTCTTTTCAATTTGTTCTATTTCTTCTTTCATAGCATTGTACCAGTCATCATCTTGTATGGCTTCACTTACTATTTTTGGTTCCATTTTTTTGAGCAACCATGTCTCACTTCTAATTCTATTCCTTGTCATTGGTCTGGCCTCTTTGTCTCCAATAATCTAGTCTGTAGGGTGGTGTCTTCTTACATACTTTGCCAATACTAGTTCTTTCCTTGTTTGTATGTTGTCTCTTTTAGAGTCCGAATCTTCATGTGTATTTTCATTAGGTATTTTTTCATTTCCTTCATGTTGTCTATTCTCAGAATCTAGATGAACATTCTCTATATTCTGTAGCTCGACTTCTTAATGTGTCTACTGTTCGGCATTCACTGCCTGAGACTCAGCAAATACTAGATTTTGTTGTTGATTGTCATTCTGAGCTGCAACTTCGCCATTATTAGGCATACCTTCATAAAAGTATACAAAGGTCTTGTACTCTTCTAATTTCTTGGTATTCTCAACATTTTGTACTTCTACAAGCTCATCAAATTTCACATTTGTGCTTTCTACTACTTTGTTAGTATTAACATTCAAGCACTTAGAAGCTTTGCTTCTAGTAGAATAACCAAGAAATGTGCCTTCCTCACTCTTTGCATCAAATTTTCCATTCCTAGACTCTTTATAAATATAGCATTTGCATCCAAATGTTTTGAAACGTTTTACATTAGGAGAATGACCATACCATAATTCAAAAGGTGTTGTATTTGTACCTTTCTTGACTTGAACTTTGTTGAGGGTATAGACTGCAGTACTTACAGCTTCTCTCCAGTACTTGAGTGCAACATTTTTCTCCATCATTAAGGTTCTAGCACATTCAATAACTGATCTATTCCTTCTTTCTACTATACCATTCTGAGGTGGAGTCCTAGGTGCTAATGTCTGCCTTTTGATTCCTCTTTCATTGTAGAACTCTTCAAATTCTCTTGATGTGTATTCACCTCCTCTATCATATCTAAGACTTTTTAGACACTTCCTATTCTCTTTCTCAACTCTGGCCAAGTACCATTTGAACATTTGGAATGCATCTAATTTTAGTTTTAGGAACATGACTATCATCATTCTTGAATAGTCATCTAGAAATAGCATTATGTATTTGTCACCTTTGTAGCTTTGCACTTCAATAGAGCCACACAAGTCAGTATGAACTAGCTCTAATACTTCATTAGAAGTATAAGCCTTGCTTTTGAAAGTTGACTTGGTCATCTTCCTAGTCGGCATTGTTTGCACATGGTGTTATTAGGTTTCTTCAACTTTGGTAGATCTTTGACTTTCTTCATTTTGCTGATGCTTATCAGATTGTCAAAATTTACATGGCATAGCCTCTTGTGCCATAACCATACATCATCAGTTTGAACAATGAGACAGGAAGCATCTTCCATGTCTAGGTAAAACAAATTACTCCTAGTCTAATCAGCTTTTCCTATTAGACTTCTTTGAGAATCATAGAACTTAGCAACTCCTTTTTCAAATTCAACCTTACATCCTATGTTGGCTAACTGTGAGACACTTAATAAGTTATAATTCAAGCCTTCAACATAGTATGTATTATCACATGATATCTTTTCAGTAAGCTTTATACTACCTTTCCCTTTTATCTAACATGGTGCATTGTTACCAAATCTAACACTATTTCCTTCATATTGGGTAAAGGTAATGAACTTACTTTTGTCTCCAGTCATGAGATGAGAGCATCTGCTATCTATGATCCATTTTTCATTCTTGTTCATGCAGGTTACCAGGGCAGTTGCTTCATCTTCATCTAATTCATCTTTCATAGCCACATAGACTACTTCGTCATCATTCTCATCAGAGTCCTCTTCAACAATGTAGTATCTTTTGCCTTTACCTTTGTAGTATTTGTTGTCCTCCTTTTTGTTCTTGAAGTTGCCTCCATCCTTGTAATTTTTCTTTTGTTTGCATCTGGCTGCAATGTGACCAACTTCATTACAATTGAAACAAATGATTGGTAGCTTACCTTTGAATTTGCCTCTTCCTCTATGAAATCTTCTTGTTAGTAATGCCTCTAATTGGTGTACATCATCTTCATAAGTGCTATTTCCACTAGATACATACTTTCCTTTTCTATTCTTTTTTTTTGTTTGCACCTCCTCTTTGTCTTTTATTGTCATCTTGGCTTTGAATGCAGATTCAAAGTTTTTTGGCTTGTAGTTGTCAAAGTTCGATAGCTCAAAGGTAGTGAGTCTTCCAATTATTCCTTCAAATGACAATGTGTTTCCTAGTACACACCTTAGTTCTTGGATGGCATATACTCTTATAGCATAGATAGGAAGCAAAGTTCTCAAGTATTTGCTACATACAGTTTCTTTTGCTAACTGTCCTCCTTGACTTCTTATGGCACTTACCACTTCTTTCATCCTTGCACTATATTGAGTAGCATTCTCTCCTTCTTCCATTTTCATATCATCAAACTTTCCTCTTAGGCTCTCTTTTTTGGCTCTCTTGACATTATCGTCTCCTCCATAGATTCTTGATAATGTTTCCCATATTTGATGTGTAGTACCACATCCTTTGATGTCATCATACTCGGTATAGCTTAGTGCTGAAGCAATATCTAACATGGCTTGATTATGCTCCTTCTTCTTGCTCATATCTTTTGCAATGAGGGGTCCTACAGGCTCTACATGATCAACTATGATTGAGATCTATGCATAGTCACCTATTCATCCAAGGTGTAGCTTCATCAAACTTTTCCATGCAATAAAGTTGTCTTTGTTTAGCTTGAAAACTTCTCTCTTGGACATCTTGATCTTCCTATTGCTAGTACCCTGAAACAAATCAACAGTGAGCTTTGATACCAATTGTTAGAATTCTTTAGAATAACTGAGAGGGGGGGTGAATCAGTTATTCAAGGTCTAATGATGTCCAATACAACTTTTTTCTTCAAAACTTTAATGACATATAACTGAAATTATCACGCATGCAATTAATTGTTAAACAACCATGAAAAGTAAACATGCATCAACACTAAGGATTTTGATGACCCAGAAACCCTCCAGATATGAGAAGGTAAAACTAGGGTGGGGATGGTACCTACAAAATAATTGCACAATTGATTTCAACCACTTTAGATGGTTTGCCTTGTTAAAGGCTTTACACACTATTAAATGTGACCCTGTTAAAGGATTTCTACACCCTATTAGAAGTGTGCCTTGTTAGAGGACTTGAGAACATTCAACTTAGAATGTCACCCTGTTAAAGGATTTATATAGAGTTGTTAGGCTCACCCAAGTCCATGGGATTTTCAGTCACCTTCTCAAAATAATCTTTTATCCCTCTCTAAGGATCTCCTATCCTCCTCTTATGGATCTCTTGTCCTCCTCCTAAGGATCTCTTGTCCTTCTCCTAAGGATCACTTAATCCTTCTCCTGAGGATCTCTTATCCTTCTCTTGGGAATCTTTTTATCCTTTTCCTGAGGCTTTGTCCACCTAGCTATTAAGCTAACCTAGCAATGTAGGATTTCTATATCTAATAAAATGGTAAGAGAGTATTAGAAAGGGTTTTGACCTAATAAAGATTGCAACTTCAACCTTGCAGATTTCAAATCGTTCTTCAATCCTTTTTCTTGCCTTGCTTTCCTCCCTTGCAGTGCTAACAACTTGTTCACCCTTCAAGATCTATCTCCTTGAGTTCTTCTACTTGTTATGCCAATGCACTTCATGATCACTTGATCAACTCAGAGTCTTAATGCTCTATACTCACTCCTCACTATAGCCTTCTATTGGCTTCTATCACATTTGTGACCAGCTCCCCTTCACACACTCTCTTGATCTCTAACCTGTAACTACTCTTGATTTCCCACTCAAATCTCAATTTGATCTTGAGAAAATGGTATTATTTTCTCTCCAAATTGTTTCTTCCAGAAACTTCATGATGAATCCATTAGCATTCGCCTTGAATTGATTTGCATGGTTTACATAAAATTCTATGACATCTACTCATCATCCTTATCATCCAACTAATTCACAAAATTTGATACAACAAACTTATCGTCACTAATCTAGTGAATCTTTGACTTAACAAATAATGCAACAACTCGGGATCATTGGATTACTGATGCTTGGCTCCTTCTATGTTACTCGGCTTCCACTACTTTTACTGGCACTCAAAACCTATAGTATTTCCATGGCTTTTACTAGCACTCAGCACCTAAAGTCACTCAGGACTTGATCTTCACTTGGCACCTAAAGATCACTCAACACCTACTAAAGTTGAACTTGCTCAGCTTCTACTAAGAATCTGTTCGGCTCTAACTAGCTTGCTCAGCTCTCTCCAATGAACTTAGTTAGGCTTTACAAATGACTTAGTTAAACTTTACATATTTTTTGTGTCTTAATGTGTCCATCCTCTTAGAGTATATCATCAATACACTATTTCATCAATGGTTTAGCTGATCCTTATACTTCATTACAACATCATAACTTCAACCTTTCTCTAGGTACTCTAGTTACATCTTATTGATTGCCACCTCCTTGTCAATCAACCATTCGATAGTATTTGGATCACTTGATAAATTTTCATTCTAGCAAGTAGCAAGTTTGACATCAATGGCAAAACAATGATTGAAACATTCTTTAGCAGTTCCATTATTCTTCATTCACGATCTTTTCAATCATTTCCAACACTTGAAGGTGTAAGGAAATTTGCAACAAAGAATATAAACATTTTCACATTACTCATAATAGATCTAAAAATGAATATGGAATTAAAATCCACATGCAAGAGAATAGAAAAAATACCCACAAAAATTGTGACACATGATATACCCTAGGAAACCCTCATTAAGGGAAAAAACTAGCCTCCAAAAGCATCCATCACCATGTATTATTTAGCAAAAATACCATTGTAATACAATCATGGAAGCCTTTAAAGGTATAGCCATAACCGAGCAATCCATGTGAACAAGCATGAATCCACACATCCCATGCCATTCTTCTAACCTTCACAGATGCTCCCTTGGCTAACCTGTCAAGCCTTGTCCTGCTCAACTCTTTCCCTTTTTCCCTTCTTCTTCCTCACACCAATAATTACCCTTGTGGATACTTATATAGTAGAAATTTCCACAAAAAAACTAAGTGGTATTACATAAACCATGTGCTACCTAACCCATTGACCTCATATTTAATATTGGAAATTTAATTCTTTTCCCTAGTATTAAATAATTACATGAAATATTATCACAATGTTATTATACAACTCATCAAGTATATTCTATGGAAATCTTTGCTTGTTGCACTTCTATCTAGGTGCAACATTACGTAATAAAATAAATTAATACAATATGAAATTATTATACAATGTGTGCAACACATGTTATCTCAACAATCTTCCACTTGTTGTATACATTGCATAGTGTTAATCTGTAGCCACATAAATGAACAAGGGAACAATCCCTCCTAGCACATCCATCATCATGGATCAAAGTAGACTATGTGATCCATCCTAGTACCTGCAACAAAATCAAAGTATTCAACATATCAAACATGAATAATCTCACCTCCTATTATGCCACTACCACCAAACATACATAAAATCTATCCAAAGAGAAAGCCACCCAACCTGTCAAATTAGAAGATCAATAAATCCTATACTAACTAAAATGTGAAGCACAAAAAAACTTGATCCAAGGGTAATCACATATATCCGTAGTTGTCAAATTATCTATAGCTGAAATAACACCCACAACAAGTGCCAAACCCATCTAACTATCCATACCTCCAAAAGTACACCAAGTGAATATCACATCATCAACATATCCAATCTATAACCTACAATCACAAGCCTCAAGAGAAATACCTGCCACATATATACCAAGAAGCTCCCACTAAAATAGATAATGTCAAATCTATAACCAATTCACTCACAACATCTCAAAGAAGTGAATCCATGTAGTCTCAAGGACATCAATAACACATAAACCAATAATTTGCAAGAAAAAATCTCCAATAGTCTACCAACAATAGAAAGAGATAAAGGAATAACCATGTCATCTCTCACATAACATACATGAGTACAAACTAGTGATCACAATCTCTAACCAATCTCAAATTCAATCTAAGGAAAATTGAACATCCAGGAAGATAACCAAGATCAAAGAGAAACCATGCCAATAATAATCTGTGTCATGTCCTTCTACACACACCTTTAGATGTAAATTGTGCAAGTATGATCTCCTCCATAAAACCCCAACAAGAAGCCTCAACAACACCCAAACCATACCATATAACTAATCATGGATATAAGCCTCTCACAAGAATATCAAACTCATAAACTATTCCTAATCCAAGGAATATGCCCAATATAAAACCATCCCCCAAACTCAACCAATGCAAAAATACATGCAAATAGAAATAACCAATGCTAAACCATCTCTCAAATGAACCCTCTAGAACTAACTCATGTACTATAGCTCAAGATCCATATTCATGAAAGACAAGCATAAACATAATGCACCTAAGAGAAACAATAAGCTATACTTCTCAAGTAGTAAAACTGTCAAGTAGACCAAGAGTGGGGAATGAGAATGCTTATCAATATATCCAAGTCTCCAACCAAAACCTATCTAAGAATAATCTCCTCTCAAGTCCATATCAAGTGAATGCCCCTTAGACTTCCTACTGAAACTGTCAACTATTTCAACAAATACTTCTCTAATCCAATAGAAATTAGCATCACCACTATCTCTAAGTATCTATGAACACCTATAACCAATCAATCCATGCCAAATCCAAATGCAACATAAAAATATCATGAAGTATCCATCTTATGATCAATATACTTATTACCAAGAAACTAAACCAAGATCAATGTCAAAGTTCTAACCATGGCCTCAGGAACATAAACATGAAAACATGATCTAAACCATCTCAACCAAAGAGATAATATGCTTCATATGAACATGCTATAACATGTCAAAACTCTAAACATGTATCAAGAGTATACCATGACATAAAAATGAAACCATCCTAACTCCAAGGATAACATGTCAAATGAAAGCATAAACCACACCTTTACCAAGAACTCTATGAGTCCTCAAGATGCAACCATCTCCACACTCCATGAAGAAAACCATCTCCACATACCATGAAGAACCATCTCCACACACCATGAAGATAACCAAGAACCCCATGAGTCCTCAAGATCTGACCATCTTCACACACCATGAAGATAACCAAGTACACCTGCAAATGTCAAATACACTTTTGTAGCAATAGCATCTAAGATAAACCTCTAACATTTACAAACACTCAATAAATATATCAATGCCAACAACTCCCACTCAACCATGGTACCAAGTCACCTATTACATCATAAAAATCCATCTCCTACATGAAGATCCTCCATCTCTACACTCACACAACCAAATTTTCACCACCAAGTGAAACCAAGATCTCCAAACCAAGAAGATACAAACCAAACCAAGAACTAATCCTACACTGTCACCTCATCCCTATCACAAGCTCCCACTAAACCATGTATCCAAGCTATCCATGACATCATGATAAAAAAACCATTCTCTAACCATTAGAATCAACCAAGGCATCAAACCATCAAAGAACTAAAATTTCACATTATGAGCTGCTCAAAAGAAACTAAATAACCATGATCCTCAACCAAGAAGATATGCCACCATAAAAAAATTATGAATCCAAACCAATGAACATCAAGGATTTACCTGTATATCCAATCATGTCATGCCAAAATCTATGGCACCATGATCACATCCATGAACTGAGAATTTGACTCTCAATGTGTCCAATCAGTCACCATAAAATAGTCAACCACAATCCTCCACCATGGCTATACTTGGTAGCAACATCGCATCCTTTCTATATGAAGAAAAAATAATAAAATCATGTGACTAAGTGCATAGACAACCCAAATCCAAGCCACCAATCTGAATGTCCATCAATAATGAAAGTTCAATGGGCAAAGACAACCCATAACCAAGCTATAAATGCAACTTGTAAGTATAGACCACTTACAACAATATCATCATGACAACTTGTAGACCCAACAAGTCATCATACATAGCTAAACACAACATTGATAACCATATCATCATGAGATCAATCTAAAATATGAACTAAGTATACAATGACATCAAATCCAAATCTCCAAAATATACAATGTCATAACTCACAATATTACCATAGTAAATATATACTATAAACTATTTAGATTAATATATCACCAAATAAATAATACCAAACCTACACTAAATCTTAATTGATGTGTAGAGCTCTCTAAGAGCTTTCTATTGACTACTCAGATTCCAAAATTTGACTCTGTATGCCCAAGTTATGCCCTAATCTGTGCTCAAAATAAAAAAAATTGAATTTTGGGCTATTAAAACCTTAAAAAATGTCAAAATTATAGAACCAATCCTACACTAAGTTGTAGTACTCTAAATTAGCTTTCCAACACCTATAAGAAGTCTGAAATCTGATATCCTGAGGGAACGTTATGACCATTTTACTAAGACAATCTTTTTTACCATTTTCATTGCTTCTTTCTTTTGTGACAAAAATTCTAACATGATTAAATTTGATTGCCATCATGGGCTACAACTAAATAACTCTTTCATTTCTTCTAAACATGGCCAAACTAAGGCATATTATATATCAAAATTTATGAAAATGTCAACCCGGATCCAATGGTGATGTTTTCTTTTTCCCAAGAGGTCATTTCTATAAGCTCTCTCTAAAACCCTCATTTAAATGAAACATCCAAAAAAACCTTTTGTCCAACAATTTCACATCTTCAAAATCTACCAATATCCCATCATAATAGCAAATCCAAAACCTCAGATCTACAATAAACAACTCATATATCTTGTTGTTTCTTTTATCCTCTCATGCATTCCCATGGATTTAATCTAGGGTTACATTAATAAAACCAAAGCTTTGATACCACTTGTAAGGAAACTTGCAACAAAGACTATAACTGTTTCTACATAACCCATAATAGATCTAAAAACGAATACATAATTAAAACCTACATGCAAGAGAATAGACAACATACCCTCAAAAATTGTGACACAAGACATACCTTGGGAAACCTTCATTGAGTGAAAAACCCAACCTCCAAAAGCATCCATCACCATGTATTATTCAACAAAAACACCATTACAATACAATCATGGAAGCTTTCAAATTCATAGCCACAACCAAACAATTCATGTGAATAAGCATGAATCCATACATCTTATACCATGCTTCTAACCTTCACAAATGCTCCCTTGGCTAATCTGACAAGCCTTGTCCTGCTCAACTCTTTCCCTTTTTCCCTTCTTCTTTCTCACACCAAAAACTACCCTTGTGACTACTTATATAGTAGGAAGTCCCACAAAAACACTAAGTGGTATTACATAAGCCATGTGCTAGCTAACCGATTGACCCCACATTTAATATTAGAAATTTAATTCTTTTCCCCAATATTAAATAATTACATGAAATATTATCACAATGTTACAATACAACTCATCAAGTATACCCTATGGGAATCTTTGCATGTTGCACATCTATCTAGGTGCAACATTACATAATAAAATAAATTAATACAATATAGCAATATTATGCAATGTGTTCAACACCCATTATCTCAACAAAAGGGTTGTCAAGCGAATTAGAGACTAAGATGCCAATGAAGGCTAGTTAGTGGATCAACATTTGGGTTGAACTGAGATCTATTCTTACAAAGTGAGTTGTACTTGCTAGATCAAAATATAATGTTACTTTATAACCATTGTATTAGTTTGAAATCCTTTAATTAAAGGTTGAACTAATAGTCATATGTCATTCCTTTAATCAAGGTGGCATTCTAATGGAATGTTCTAAAGTCCTCTAACAAGAACAATTCTAACAAGGTCATTAAATCCTTTAACAAGGTCACGTTTAATAGTGTGTTTTGTAACCTTTAATAGGGTAGTCTCCTAACAGAGCTCATTTTAGAAGAGTGAAAATATTAGTAACATGTTACTGGTGGCTTTTCCCAAGTCAGGTTTCCACATTAAATCCTAGTATCAAACTTGTGTAGATGCTATATGTGGTGATTTACTACTAATGTTTATATTCTACAAGTTTTTTTATTGTAGATGCTAAAAAATGGTTCGCATCTACACTTTCATCACCTTCACATCCCAACTTGTCCCATTTTCTCATTTCACTAACTTTAATCATTTGGCCTACTTGATCATCATTCAATCAAAATGCAAATCATCTTAGAAGTAATTCAAAACCATATCAATGTCATTGTCTTATGATCATTGATCCTTTAGCCATCATTACATCCTTTAGTTTCTTATCAACATTCATTAATGCATGTCATGTGTTCTTGGCATATTGTCCATTCGATCCTTGACATTCTTGAGTCCTTCAGTGTCTAATCATGTCCTTATTCAATCAATTTAATAAGACTAACTATGTCTATTGATGTTATTGTGATCACTCATTTCAATCAATTTCAATCAATCTTGTGGTATTTACAATGTTCATTAAATATCTTATGGCATCAACCCTTGTCACATGTCCTTGACAAGTAATCATTTCATGCCATTCATCTAGTGTAATTTCTTTCATTCAATTATGGCTTTAATAAATCCAATGTGATCACATTTAATTTCCATTTTCATCTCGATCCTTCAATAGGGTTATCTAGCATTTATTTCATCATTTTGGCCAATTGATTTGTTAATTTATCTTATAGGATTAGATAACCCATAAACTATGCCTATGTCTTAATCATTTAATTTCATCCCCTCTTATTAATTAGTCCTCTTTACTAGGCAAGAACCTACAACACAACGGTGACTTGTGAGCCTCTCATGTGGAGTCTTGGGTTCGAATTTGCTTAACACATAAAAATAATTAAAACAAATAAATAAAATTAATCTAGGCTTCGGTCATTTATGAATCAAAATAAATTATTCCTCTTTACTAACCTTTAACAATTAATTATTGATTCCATTTTCATGAATTATCAGAATTCCTAATATCCTAAATTCTAATTCTAATTTCCCATTTCCCATTTTCTATTCCCTAGTTTCTATTTTTCTAATTCTATAATTTCTAATTTCTATTTTAGAGGAAATTATGAGTTTTTAAAATTCAAAATTTCCCACTTTTACACATTCTTAATTTAGCTTACACCTCTTACTTCTTTCTATGCATTTTCATTACACTTTCTTCTTCCATTTATCTTACACATTTCTATGCACAATTCCTACAATTTGTCATATTTTGTCGTATTAAATCATAATTTTCAATTTTACCTCTTTGTCAATGAAAAATTTCCAAATTTCACACATGATTATGACATCTTTCTCTATTGCATCTTTATTTCCATTTCTTTCATTTGGCTTCAAAATCCTATAAATTGAGTCATTATGCACTTGTTATGGCTAACCACAATCTAAGTACTCTTGCTATCACATCATCATCTTTCTTTCAATTCTAGGTGTGTCTTGGCAGTTGGAGTTGTAGACACCTAAAAACCTTTAGAAAATAAAGTATTTTTATTTTTTGACAAATTCCTGTTGACATCATCATTTATTAATTAATTATTTATTTATTTTTATGCCATTAAATCCCTTTATCTTAATTAAAAATATTTAATTAAGGAATCCCTCCCAAAAATGTTTAAATCTTATTTAAACATTGTCCTTATTTATTAATTATTTAATTAATAAATTGACCAAAAAACCCAAAATAAATAAAAAATTTATTTTTTGCCCAAAACTTGACCAATTTCCTTAAGACCACTACCCTCTTCCAAAATCTTCTAATCCTTCTTTAATTTTGACTAAAGGCTAATCCCATCATTTCCTACCCCTAATCCCAACTCAAAATATTTAATTAAGATTAAATATTAATCCGCATGTTTATTAAAAAAGTTTTAATAAATATCTCCTCAACCCAAACCCTTGAAATAAATAAAACTTTATTTATTTCCTAAAAATCTAATTTATCCTCATCCTAAGAAGTTCTAGACTCTTCTAGAAAGTCTTCATCCTCATCCTAGGAAATTCTAGACTATTCTAGAAAGTCTTTATCCTCATCCAAAGTCTAGACTCTTCTAGAAGATGTCTTTAAACCTAATCCTAATCCCCTCATAACTTGGTCACATTCCCTAGAAATGGGTTAAGACTTACTAACCCAAGCCAAAGTTAACAAATATCTTCTCCTTCACTCATCCTCATTAAATGCCATCCACTTGCCTATCCCTAAGCTAATCCTAAACCATCCTAATCCATCCTCTAATCATTTGCACAATCCTAAGCAATCTTAAAACCCTCCTAATCAAGCCCAAGTCGAAATTGCTCTCATCTCCTTCAAAATATCTCAACCATAAAACTTTATGAAGCCCACTAGGCCATAAATGACTCTTCCAAGACCTTTTATTGCTCTTACAAGCCATTATGAGGGTCTTTATGAAGATTTTATCCCTTGAGCCTCCTTTGTTGACTCATCCTTCTCCTTTCCTCCATCCTCTTACCCTGTGACATGTGTCACTCCCTGATTGGCTGTAAGGAAGCACAATCTATGTGCTCTCCTCTCATGCAATCTGAGCCCTCCATGTGCTTTTTCCCATCCTTGCATCTTAGCCCTCAAACCCTCAAGCCTTTTGCCTATAAATTGGATCCTTCCCCTTTGCAAAATAACACAATCCATGAAGTAAAGTCATAATGCCATTTTAAGAAGCCATTTTACATCAAAACCATACACTCACACCCAAATTCCAACTCCATTTGAAGCCCTTTTTGAAGCATAAGCTTGAGCATACATCCTATCTATTTAGACAAAGCCACTCAACAAGAGAGCTTCTTATTGAGAGAGCCCATTAATGGCTCATATTCTCAATTGAGAGCTCATCTTAGTCTATCTTGAAGTTTATGAATTTTGTTTAGTTTTTAGAAGCTTTATTTAAATTTGGTTTCTATTAGCATACTAACATTGCTCATATACAGGAGCTACATCAACATCAACTCTGTGGAGAAGAAAGGATAACACTGGAGTATCATGTGAAGGGGGTGTTTTTCATGTTTATTTATGCACCTTCATTTCGTTGGCTTCAATGGTAGATTAGATAAGTTTCCATTTATTTGAAAGTTTTTGGTTGCTTTAATTATGAAAATTTACCTATTTTCTAGTCTAACATTTGCAGAACCTGACATGAACATGCAATACTTATGTTCTTCTCTCTTCTTATGTGTGTAGGTACAAGGAAGACGCTTGGAGCATTATTCAAGTCTAACTTTGTTGTTACATATTTTCTTACTTTTGAGAATCTAAAATGAACAAAGAAGTCACATAGATCTAATTAGGGGGATCAAAGAACTCTTATGCTTTGTCTTATTTTTAAAGATAATTTGAATGCCTTGCCTCTAATTTTTTCATTTTATAATTGATAAATGATATAGCAAATAAATCTTCATCATGAGTTGATTTATGTCACATCAAATATAAATATGAAATTAGAGTCAGTTTGGTGGTCTTTATTAAGTCAAAGGCTAAAATCTACTTGTCAAAATTTTGAAATCCACTTGTCATAAAATTTGAAAACTCCAAATTTTGACAAAAAAAATTGAATTTTGTCTATAATTAATTTGTCCCAAAAATCTGAAATGATATGTCTAAAAGCTAAAATTTCTTTGTCAAAAATCAGAAATCTAATTGTCAAATTCAAAATATATTTTGCCAAGAATCCTGTTTGTTAATACAAATGTAAAAATCCACATCATAATATTTTTTCTACACACAATTTAGATTAGAATATAGTTTTTAGTTTAGATTAGATTTTAATTTACTAATTTAGATTAGAATTTAGTTTTTAATTTAGATTTGATTTTAATTTGCTAATTTGGATTATAATTTAATTTTTAATTTAGATTAATTTTTTTCCGTTTGATTTATAATTTGGTTTAATTTTGTTAGCTTCTTTTTTTACCTAGATTAATTTAAGCCTTTTATTATTATTTGTAGAATAGATTTTATTTTGTTGTTAGAAACTAATTTTTAAATTTTAGAGACTAATTTTTGTGTTTTTATGTAGAAGGAGGAGACATCCATTTTTTTTCATTTGATGAAGACAAATGCTAAAAAATACTAATAAATTTGATGTCGGATGCATGACGAAGACCTTGTGTGTTTGTCAAAATATTGTGTGTGGTTTTTAGTCAATTAGAAAACACTTAGTTTTCTTCTCTAAAATAAACTTTTCTATTTTGTTTGGCATTTTAGCAATGTTAAAAAAATCTCATAGGATTATATAGATGTATCATCTCCTCTCACCTTTGTGGATCTTGGGTGTAAGACAAATCTATATAATTATTTTAGAGAAGCATGCCTTGGACCAAGATATCTAATATTGGGTATGTTGGGGGAGGACTTCAGAGTGGTAACAGACCAAAGCCAGATCTCCACTATAACCACTATATAAAGGCCCAATTGTGGGTAATACCCAATCAATAGTATAGCTAGGTGATAGCTCTCCTCTAGCACCCTTAGAGGTGCATCAAACCTTGGTTCTTAATGCTAAGATACCTCTTGCAAGAGTTTATCATCCACCTATTGAACAAAGTGTCCCAAACTAATAACCTTTTTTGTAATGGCCAAAATCCATCTATCAACTGGTTCAAGGGGTCACCCATGCTCGTGAAGACATCTCACACTTTTGTAGTCCTTATTAGAGACAACAATCCCTTGGGAAGTGATGCCCCTTAGGAAGTGGATCTTGGTATGCCTGAGAAGTGAGTGCACTGTAAGAGGGAGCCTATGCTACCAAAATTCTAGGTTGTCTGCTCTGGATAAGTGTAGTTAAAATTTGACTCAAGTGAGAATTTAGTGGATACTATCCTTTTGACCTTGGTTGTGGTGTTTTTTTTTTTCACTTTAACAACAACCATTCTATTTATTGTGTCTTGAGTGAGTGTTTCACATTAATCAAGATAATTGCCAAATTGATAAACTTGCAAACACTTGTCAAAAAACTTTCAAAATATTTTGCAAACACACGATTATCAAACTTGTCCAAAACATTGCAAAACCATGGAAACTTGTTGCCTTATGATCTTATGGCATGTCTCTTAGAAATCATTTTTCATATCATAGTCCTTGCATAATTTTTATTTTACATTTAGGATCATTTTTGCATATTTCCTAATCCTCATTTTGATATCAATAATATTCTCATTTTATACTTAGGCCTTTGAATTTTGCATAGCCCTCATTATCATTATTTTGATCCTCATAGTCCTCATTTCGATCCCATCATAATCTTCATTTTGTATTTAGGTCCTTGCATAGCCCTCGTTCTGATCCCATCATAACCCTCATTTTCAACCTTTTGTTGAAAATTCAAACAAAATATGAGTCCTAGATTATTCTCTTATTTGGATGAATAAAGGATCTTGACCTTTGTCTTGTTATAATTTTTCCCCTTATAATTTTCCTTGAATCAAATTTTATCTATGTCCTAATGGATTTGACTTGGTCCTTTTTATCAAAATTTTCCTTTTGATTTTGTCCTTTCTTTCTTGGTCAAGATCCAATATTCATCCTTGTAAGGTTAGACTCTTGGCCTTGTATTTTCCAATGATTTTCCTTAGAATTCAAACCTCCTTTTGCATGTCCTTAGTTTTTCTAGTCCTCATCTTGCATAACCTTAGGTTGCATAACCTTGTTCTCATTTTGCATTATCCTAGTTTTCATAAACCTTGGTTTTCATTTCATTTACTTAGCTCAAAAGTCCAAATAAAATTGCATATCAATATCCAAAACATCTTCATATCAAATCCAAAAACATTCTCCAAACATCAAAAGCCTCCAACATCCAAGGAGTATTTCAAAACACCAACTTTGTCCAAGTCCATAAACATTTCAAAACCAACATCATTTTGCATAGTCAACCTTTGCATAACTACCATTTTTCATTTGAAACCTTTCATATCCTAAAATTTTAATAACCCCTTCGCATACTTGCATACATATATCCTTAGTCTCATTTTTATAATCTAAATATCCAAAACATCTTGCATGCACATACCCTTAGTTTCATTTGTATAATTCAAAATTTTAAAAAAATTCAAAAACATTTTCCATACACATCTTTACAGTGCATTTTTATACTTATATTCCAAAAATACTTACATTTCCATACCTTAGTCAAGAATCCAATCAACACTTATGTTTGCATTCCATACCTTGCTTTCATTTGCATCCCTTAATCAAATATTTTTTTATTAAAAAAGTGTATTTTGCATACATCCCTCATACTTAGGTGCATTTGCATACATCCTTAGACATAATGTCAATCCTTTCAAGTTCACAAACTCTTCAATGTCAAAAAGTCTCATACCAATCCATGTACATTTGAAGTGACAACAACACATAAAAATCCATTTGCAACAACAAGACTTTGACCCAAACATCATGGATACTTCACAAACATTTTTTTGATTCAACACAAGATTTTGACACAAACATGACATATACCTCGCATGGTGTTACCATGTTTGATCAAACACAGATGAATCCTACATCTTATGATGAATCACTTGAACATCAAATGCTCCTTATTGAAAAATTGCAAAAGAAACTAGACAAGGAGTCTGAAAAGGTTAAGAGCAAATGGAATCCATTATAAAATGAGGCTACGACATGGTTAAACATTATAACTATCCATTATAAACTTTTCCTAAAGCTCATGTAGAATATCTCATGGATAGATAAAAAATGCCAAAACTTATTGCACAACTCATAGAGACAAAGGAACAAATCAACCAAATACTTCTAAATGAAGACCTCAAATATGATCAATCCAATCCTATTGCATTTGAATCAAGTAAAACTCAAGAAATGTCACAACCTTTGATCAAAACAGTTCAATCACAAAAAACTGGTCTTCAACAACATCCAATCAACAACACTTTGCATCCACAAATCCAATAAGTTTTTCTCAAATAAGTGCAAACACAAAAATGTCAACTTTTGGACATCAAACAAACATATCAATGAGATTCCTTTTGAGAAAATATTTTAACCAAAAACAATTGTACAACATGTAAATATCAATTCTACATCACCAATGTTAAAATTAGAGCTAGAGAGAAACTTGAAACAAAGAACACCAAAATTATTCTAGGAAAACCCTTCGAGAATGAAGGGAAAAACCCAGCCAAACAACATAAATATATCTTTATTGATAATCAAAATGTTCAAGTGTACAATATACTATGCTTGATGTGAATATACAACAATGGGAGAGACTCTTCACATTATAACTGAAGGTCTCTTGAGATTCTCATAACTCCTATAATTAATTGTGACTCTTCAAATATTCGTGCCTCAATGCATGTGAATTACACATGTCATTTACATTTAATATTAAACTTAAGTGTCCTTTTTAGTTGAAGATTACAATAATGGTAATAATGTCAAGATTCCAAGATAAAGATCTCTCTCACAACTACAAACTTCAACACTCCCTCTTAGCAAGAGAGAGATCTTTAGCTGAACAATCACACAAAGCTACAACCAAAAATGTCAATGATAAATTTTGATAAAACAAATTGAAAACATAATTCAAGGAGTTACTCAATATGAAAAACCTATAACAATGAGTCATATTCATAGAATCACTCAACATGAAAACTTGTAACAATGAGTCATATTCATTGAAACACTCAACACAAAAACTATAACACTGAGTCATATTCATGGAATCACTCAACATGAAAAGATTTGTAAGACTCATAGCTAAGCCTTTATTAACGAACTCGATCAATGTGAACTATCATGAAATCTCTCAACATGACATCCAACTCCCATTATAGAATCTCTCAATGTGATGACATCATGGACTCTCTCAACATGATGTTCACTATCGCATAGTGAAAGAGTTACCATAGCTGATCTTACAATCTCATTTATTCACACAAGAATAAAATAGACAATAGCAAACTAAGACTTGATTCCATTCAAGTCTAAAATTTTATAAATACCACAAGCATCTATAAGAGTGATGGGGATTGTATAAGTACTACCTCTTAATTATGAAGCCTCCCTTACAAGCTAAAATCTCCCTCTCAAGCTCAACATCTCCCTCAGGAGCTGCATTCCTTATGTTGTTACATCCTACAAGTAACCAAGATAGATTAATAAAATTAATTTATCATAAATACACACACACACACACACACACACACACACACACACACATTATGAAAACAATCAATTAATAGAAGGCTTATCTCTTCTTCGTTTTTTTTAAAACAATTTTGAGCTTCATAAAATGGCAGGACACTATGCCACTACTCAATATTCCAACTTTTTTGCATGCTCATGCAATTATCCCATGTGCAAAATAAAACACAACTCAGAACTATAAATTCTTAAATAGCTCTGCCCATGAAATATATCTATCTGAAGGTATATCAAATGAACACATCCAATACATAAGGATGATGCCTACAAGGATTTGATCAACCAACATGAATATCATAATTCTCTAGCCAAAGGAATACTCTAGACAATCTATATAACTCTTACAAAAGATGAATATGTTGGTACAATCTGTATATCTCCAATCAAGAAGAATGATAGCCACCATTCAGCTATATAAAAATTATAAATAAAATCTAACCTCAAAATTTTTGATTTGGGTGATGGAGTTGATCTAGCCCAAATCTCTAGAGTATAAATAGCTCTTTTATAGTCACATGCATAGCATGAAGCCAACATTCTCTCCTCTTTGCTGTCAAATAACACGATGCCTTCTTGACTATATCTAGCTCTAGACATACATAACATTCAAAGGGAAAGAGTCCTTTGAATCTACCAATGTCAGGTGCCAATTTTGAGATCCTTTTCACCAACTCTATGCTAGCATCTATGTCAACACCTCTTCCTACCTTGACTCTTAGACTTCTCTAACTCTTCTTACAATTAAGGGAAAACAACCCACTGCCCTTATTATTGTAGCAAACAATATCACTTTTGAATTTATTGAAAACAACATGCATGCTTGAGGAAGCCATTAAACCCTATAGATAGTTGAGTGTCCCTAATTTAGGGCAGATAAATATTTGATTCACTACAACATATAGCTGAAGATTTTTCAGAGATGCCCAGATTTTTCTATATTTCTTTGTATGTAAAATGATGCAAAAGCAATGCTATATATTATTTTTTTATTACTCCAAATATTCCTTCATAATGGAACTCATCATTTATTCACTAGCCCTTTTTTCATTCCCGATGCTAATGTGATCAATATGTTGTAGGCCAAGTATCACCCCTGCATTACCCTTGCTCGGTAAACAACAAACAGAAAAAAAAGGGAGATTGTGATGATTTAATTTGACAATTAATATGCAATGTGTGCACGAAAAAATAGAGAAATATTAAGATTCATTCAATATTGAACATGAACCAACACACTTGGATGAATGATTGTAGAATCATTGTCCATCGATCATACAAATATCTTCTTGTATCTCACTGCCAAAACAAAACTATGCAAAAATATATATGTGACTCATGATGATGATCACTATTTGAAGAAAACACAAAATGAATTGGAAATTTGCACGCATGTATTCGATACTGCAAGAACACCAACAGATGATCCATAAATCTCCAACTGCACAAGCATTAATATCTCAGATAATAATCTGTCTAAAAAAATTTTTATGTTGTGACACTTGTGATGAACATACTCACACACTACCTAATGATAAGCACCACAACAATAGAGGAAAATAGCCCCAAAAAGAAGAGCCTAAACACATGCAGGAAATCAGCTAACTATAACAAAGATGAATCAACATATAATGCTAAAATCCAATGAAGAGAACTAAAAAAGAAAATCATAGAAAAAAAAATATCTGATCAACTTATTATCTCTGAGTGCTAAAAATCTACCAACAGTGGATCAAAACTGAAGGCTCATTAAAAAAAAATGCCCAAAGAGAATAAATTATAAATGCACAATCACTTAAATTTAATAGACATGAAGACATATACAAAAGTATTAATTTATCATTGCAATCTCATCCACGGATCTTCATCGAGGGTCACAATGAAAGATGAAGACACATCTAATGCCCTCTCTTATATATATATATATATATATATATATATATATATATATATATATATATATATATATATATATATATATATATATATATATATATATATATATATATATATATATATATATATATGTATGTATGTATGTATATATGTATATACATACATACATATATACATACATACATACATATATATACATACATACATACATATATATACATAAATATATACATATATACATACATATATACATACATATATACATATACATATATACATATATACATATACACATATACATATATACATATACATATATATATAGATGTATATATATACCTCATAGACATAACATACACTAATAGACAAGAAAACCCTCTTCTTTAATTGCTATTATCTAACTTGGCTCTAATACCATGTTAAAATTAGAACCCATGAATCCATGAAGATAACTAGCAATAAGAAAGAGACAAACCTAAAACAAAGAACACCAAAATTATCCTGGGAAAAACCCAACCACACAACACAAATATATCTTTTTTGATAATGAAATGTTCAAGTGTACAATATCCTTTGCTTGATGTGAATATATAACAATGGGAGAGACTCATCACATTATAACCAAAGGTCTCTTGAGATTTTCATAACTCCTATAATTAATTGTGACTCTTCAAATATTCATGCCTCAATGCATGTGAATTAGACATTTCATTTACATTTAATATTAAACTTAAGTGTCCTTTTTAGCTGAAGATGACAATAACAGTAATCACATCCAGATTCTAGGATAAAGATCTCTCTCACAACTACAAACTTTAACAAACCACACAATCAACCAAGCAAAGGAAATCCAAATATTATATTGTTAAGAAAATATTTCAAAATTTATTTGAAAAAGATGACAATAATGATTCACCGATCTCAAGCAATGGATCATCCCAAAATATTCACATTGATGCAATATCAATGTCCCCTTAAAATACTTACCTTCAAGAAACATCCACATCTCCCTCCATCCCTTTATCTCCCAAAAACTCACAAGAGCAATTTCCCTCATCACCCTCAAGTTTCACTTCCAATTTTGAAACCTCTCAAGGGTTATCCATAGAAAAAATTCCAACTAGTCCCATCCTTAGCAAAATTCCATTTCATGAATCTTAAATTCTAGAACCACTACCATTCTATCCTACATATCTATGGAATCCTATTTCAGATAGGCCAACTCAAAATCAAAATCCATCATATCCAAACACTAATCCATTTTCAAATTGTCATACCTGATCTCAAGAGGATGATTTAAGGAACACAAAAATGAGTCTTGAAACAAATCAAGATCAAGATCCCAATCATGACCAATCCAATCCAATCTTTGACCAAGACCTCATTTCCCTTGAGCCTCCTAATAACCCCATTATTGAAGATGATCAATTTCCCATTGACCTTTGACTTCCTAAGCAAGATCAAGATCACCCTTCCATATTTCTTAATGATCCAATTCCAAGTCAAGATCAAAGAATCCCTTCACTCCTAGATCCTCCAAAAGATCCCTTCATTCCTTCATGTCCACTACATGATCTCATTATCCTTATGGATCCATCACAAGATCCCACCATCCCTCCAAATTCTCCACAAGATCCTATCCTACTAGATGATCCTATCACTACTCTCATTCTATTCAAGGATCCCATTGTTCTACCCAATCCCCCTCATAATTTACACACATTTGTGCAAGAGATTCATGAACCCCCTCCAATTCAATTGGGTTCCCCTAGTTCTTTAAAGTCTAGTCAAATTCATGATCATATTAGTTCTTCCATATCATATACACCTAAACATAGAGTTGCATATAGTAACAAGTATCACACTAGTCAAAAGAATTATCGAGTCAAAGAGTCCAACATTAAAGAACAAAGTATGTCAAAAACCTTTAATGTAGAAGAAATTTCTAAAGTTCATTACCTCAATTCTAAAGTTCACTCTCAAGGTGTTGGTATTGCTTAAAAATTCAAATCTAAATGTATACCTCCTCCTTCATCTCTTCCATTCATTTTAGGACCATATTTTCCTCCATCCACTAGTTCACAATCTACTTACCCTTTTCCATATGCAAGTCAGGAAAGACACATATCTTGGAGACCCCTTCACCCATCCAAAAGTCCTACAAATAATTCATATCCATCACTTAATTCCATTCAACCTCCAAGCAATTTGGATGTCAATCATAAGATCTATAATTCAAGTAGCCTACATTCAGTCAAGGATTAACATGTCCAGTCTAATTGACATGAGAATGCAAAGAAAATTATGATCCCAAAAGAAAAAGAAATATAAAAAAGGCCACAAACGCCCATCAATCAAAAATAAAATCAAAAGAAATATGGATTCCTAAATATCTTTTGCAAACAATGCAATTAAAGCACCCACAAAAGAATGAAAAATCAAAGTCCTTATGGATTCCCAATAAGCTTTAGAAGCACAAAATACTAAGGAAAAATTGAAGCTGGCATCTAAAATTTCTATCCCTCCATCAAAATGCCTTCCACCTTCCTAATCTATTTTGGGTCCTTGTGTCCCAAAGTCCACATCCTTTCCTCCAACAAATAAAAAATCTTATTTTCCTCTATCATTCCATTACCCTTCAAGGTGTGTGCTAATGCTTTTCTTGCATCCACTTCCATCCACTAAACATCAATCCTTCTTTCACTCCCTACATCCTCCTACACATATTTCATACCCTTTCATTGTTCCTATCTAATCCCTTTCCTAAATCCATTTCATCCTCATTTTCATTACCCTACCAATGTCTCTAAGCCTACCACCATAGTCATGGTCCAATATTGCATACCTTTCTAGATAATTGTTCAAAGAACCAGGTGCTTGAGCCCTTCATCCATGTCATGTAATGTATCCATTATCTTCTGAAAAGTGTCAAAATTTCATAAAAAATCAAAATTGAAAAAAAATAGTTGCCTTGATGAAAACTTGGCAAATAGGAATCTTGACATGAAAACTAATAATAATAAAGAAAAATTATTTCTTTCAATAGTGAAAACCTAGCAAATAGGTTCTTTGGGCAAGTATTGTGATGAAAACTCAACAAATAGGCATCATGTGTAGTTTATGAACATCTTGCATTCCATAATTGGGGGCAGGTTTCACTCATTTTATCCCCTATCATTTCCTTCATTTTACCATATATCCATTAGACCCCTTGTCCTATTAGCATTCCACATATTCTATTTTCCCAACTTTGATCTTGACAAGGATACAAATCCCCTAGAAGATCCTCATTTCCAATATTCTTCACACTACCCTATCCCCTTGGTCCAAATTTTCATATCTTATTATAACTTCCATTCCATATCCCCTTGTCCATTATTGATCTTCCTTGTCCTACCCATATCGTATCATTTTCCTATCATGATCCCTATCTTGGTCTTGATAAAAATAAGGAAACACAAAATGCACAACATATTTTCAACTTCTTCACATGTCCATCCCCATGCATCACATGCCATCCCTTCCCATAATTTCAAGAGCCTAAAACTATCATGTCCATTCCTTGAGATTGCATAAACATGTCCTCATATTGTATAGATAGTCCTTATCCTTTGTCCTTTCTCCCTCCACATTTTCCACTGATCCATCCACAATACCCTTTCCATGCTAGACACAACGGGCAATTCTTTCTCTATAAATACTTCAAAGACTTGAAAAAATCGCAAAAAATCAAATATGATCCTAAAAAAGAACTCAATAAAAACCATAAAATATCATAAAAAAAACACTAAAAATCAAATACAAACCTTTAAAAAAAAAATAGAAAGAAAAAAAACTAAATTTTTTAAAAAGTATTGACACAACCTGCAATACAAAAAAAAAATTAAATATTTTTCAAAAACCCTAAAAAACTGAAAAAACTTTCAATAAACCTTGTAAATAATCATTGTAAATAATCACTCCTTTTGTTAAACACTCTCAAACTCAGACTTTAACATTTTGCTTCAATGAAATCACCAATAATCAATCTGATTTCAACCTTTGATCGAAACACCTTGAAAAATCACCCTATCAAAACATCAATCAAACAGACTTTGAAATCCCAAACAAAACTTCATAAAGGAAGTAATAATGAATCGGAATGGTTGTTGGCTCATGTTGTTTAGTGAGTGTTTTATTTTTTCTTTGTTTTATTTTGATCATGTTCTTATGATACTCGATGATATAAAATGATTTATGAGAGTACTCAGGATGGTTCATGATCATTTTTGTTTTTTTTTTCAAGTGCCTTTGATAGTATGCGGCATGACTCTATGTCTTTAGGTGGATAAGGTCATTCTCTATATACATTATGTTTGTTTATGCAAAAGGCTTGCATTTTTTCTCTGGCTTTCTTTGTCACGATGTGTTGCATTCTATTTTCCATATAAAAATAAAGATCTTATGACATAGAGTGCTCCTATGAAAGCAAGCTTCATCACTCTTCTTAGTATCATTTCCTTCTTCTACTAATTTTTATTTAATTAATCTCTTTCTCTCATCATCTTTTCTTTTCAAAAAAATTTCCTCGAGTCAATTTTTTGAGGGGGCATCCTACCTCCTTTTATTTAATTGTGGCATTGATCTTTTTCATTATTATTCTTTGACACAATGCTCATAATCACATTGTATCAAAGAGAAGAAAAATGCAGACGCTCAAAAATGGTTTGCGCCTACTCTTTCATCACATTCTTATCCCAACTTGTCCCATTTTCACATTTCACTAACTTTGATCTTTTAGCCAATTTGATCATCATTCAATCAAAATGCAGATCATCTCAGAAGTAATTCAAAACCATTCCAATGTAATTGTCTTATTATCATCTATCCTCTAGGCATTGTTACATCCTTTAGTGCCTTATCAACATTCATTAATAAATGTCATGTGTCCTTGGCATATCATCAATTCAATCCTTGACATTCTTGAGTCCTTCAATGTCTAATCATGTCCTTATACAATCAATTTAATAGCATTTCCTATGTTTGTTGATGTTATTGTGATCAATCCTTTCAATCAATTTCAATCAATCTTGTGGTATTTATAATGTTCATTACATATCATATGTCATCAACCCTTATCATGTGTCCTTGTCAATACGGTTATCTTGCATTTATTTCATAATTTTGGCCAATTGATTTGTTAATTTCTACTATAGGATTAGATAACCCATAAACTATCCCTATTTCTTAATAGTTCAATTTCATCCCCTCTTATTAATTATTCCTCTTTACTAACATTTATCAATTAATTAATATTTGTTAATTAATTGACTCCATTTTAATGAATTATGGGAATTCCTAATTTCCTAAGTTCTAATTCTAATTTCCCGTTTCCCATTTTCTATTTCCCAATTTCTATTTTTCTAATTCTATAATTTTTAATTTCCATTTTGAAGGGAATTATGAGTCTTTAAAATTCAAAATTTCCCACTCTTACACATTCCTAATTTTCAGTTTAAACCTCTTACTTCTTTCTATGCTTTTTTCTTACACTTTCTTCTTCCATTTCTCTTACACATTACTATGCACAATTCTTACAATTTGTCATATTGTGCCATAATTTTCCAATTTCATCTCTTTTTCATAGAAAATTTCCAAATTTCACACGTGATTATGACATCTTTCTCTATTGCATTCTTTCTTTCCATTTCTTGCATTTGGCTTCAAAATCCTATACATTGAGCCATTATGCACTTGTTATCACTATTCATGATCCAACTATTGTCACTATCATATAATCTTCCTATCACATCATCATCTTACTTTTAATTCTAGGTGCTTATTGGCAATTGGAGCTACATCAACATCAACTCTATTAAGAAGAAAGGATAACACTGGAGCATCATGTGAAGGGGGTGTTTTTCATGTTTATTTATACACCTTCATTTCATTTGCTTCAATGATAGATTAGATTACTTTGCATTTATTTGAAAGTTTGTAGTTTCTTTAATTATGAAAATTTACCTATTTTCTAGTCTCACAGTTATATTTGGAACAATGGACTTCTAGTTGATGTAACTAAAAGTTTATTATAGAGGCTAAGTTAATAAATGTCAAGATCTGAACCAATTTAAGTGTTTGTTTGTTCAATTGGTATATTTGGACCTTGGATAACTAGTTCACTATGCCACCCCCCCCAACCCGCCTCCCAGTTGGACCTATTTTCTAGTCTCAGGGTTATATTTGGGATAGTGGACCTCTAGTTGATTTAATTGAAAGTTTATTATAGAGACTAAGTTAATGAATGTGAAGATCTAAACTAACTTAAGTGTTTGTTTGTTCAACTGGTATATTTGGACCTTGGATAACTAGTTCACTACACCCCCCCCCCCCCCCCGCCCCCCCAATTGTTCTAAATATTCTAACAATTAGTATTAGAGCATTGGTGCTTGCAAGATAAAAGTTTGAAGGTGCTTAAAGCTAACGATCATGATGTACAAAAAGTAGGTGCCAAGGTTGAACAAAGAGAACTTCCCTACATGCAAAAGTTTGATGAGGCTACATCTAGCAGGAATTGGTGATGGTGCAATAGATTTTTTGGAAAATGCATATGTGGAGATAACAATAGCCCAACAACTAAAAGAGAAACAAGAACACAATCAACCTATATTAGAGACTGCATTATCCCTAAGCTATGCCAAGTTTGATGAGATAAAAGATTGCAAGACTACTAAAAAAATGTGGCACACACTAAAGAACATCTACGGAGGAGACAACAATATCCCAAGAGAAAAATCAAAGAACTTGAGTGGTAAGTTTGATGAAATGTTAGAATAGTAGAAGCTGATAATATAGTCTAGTATTGTGCAAGAATAAAAGAGGTTGTTAATGCTATAAGAGGAGGAGATGGAAAGATTGATGACAAAACAATGATCAACAAGGTATTGAGAACTCTACTTCCTATTTATGCTATTAGGGTTTCTACAATACAAGAAGTAAGATGTACTCTAGGTAATGACCTAACTCTAGAAGATTTGATTGGTAGACTTGCTACTTTTGAGATGTCAAATTTTGATAACTTCACTCCTACCACTGTTGAATCTACTTCAAGTCACAATTGGTTCTTAGTCGTAATTGGTTCAAATTAGAATGTCAGATGAATTTTATTTTATTTATTTATTTATTTCAATCTATCTCCAAGAACTTTGCTTCCCTTCATTTCATCTCTTCTTTCTTTTATTTTTAATATATTTATCATTTACCTCAATCACTCATCATCATATTTTTATATCAATATCATCCCTCTGAAATTTGTTTTCAACAAAACTACTTATTCTAGGATCAAATATGTTCAAAATATGATCACCTAGTTGAATGACTCTTATCTCTTCATATTCCTTCACAAAAGGATGTAATTTAAGTAAATCTTCTTAATTGAGATCATGTAATTCTACAACAAAAAAGTTGGTTTAGCCTACATTTACTTCTCCTTTTCTTCTAGTAGCACTATTTCTTATCATTTCATCGAAGGAATTTGAAATAATTTTTAATCGGGAGACATTTCTTTGCGATTAAGTTTCTTATAATATCCTATATTAATTATTGTCTTCAATTCAAAAGTCTTAAGTTTGACAACAAAGTTTTAATGACACTTAGCTCATAAATGTTATTCATCCTTTTGTGTTATTAATTTTTTTAAGCTCATTCTTTTTTACCCTTTTATTGTAGATATTAAGCTTTAACTTAAGATTAGACACATTTAGATGAAATGACTATTATTTTTTTTGAATTTTGTGCTCTGCAACTATTGAGCAAGAGCTAGTTGGATGAGGAGCTGAAGAGATTTAAAAAGCGCATGGATAAATAGATGGAGGGGCTCAATACAATAAAATAAAATTTTGATGGATCTCTAGAGGATGAAGGTAAGAGGCCCTTGAAAGGGCACAACTTGAAGAATCTCTTGAAACAAGTTTTGACCCATATATGTTCAATTAGTGGGCAACTTGATATCTAGAATAATAAAAGAAAACAAAAATGTTATTATGCAAATAAATTATCATTTGAGTATGTTAAAAAGTAAAGGACTACAAAAGATGACATTTGCAAGTTTTTCAAGAAACTAGGTGAAAGAAACACACTTTAAACTACCACTAGAAGGTTCTTTATTAATTGGTGCATCAATGATAACATGGAAAACAACTTATGGGAAATATAGTGGATGGTATTTGATGTTTTTCCCTATAACAATAATAAGGTTCCTATTTATTTATTAATGAAACTATATTAAGAGTCCATCCTTGGGGAGTTTCCTAAGTATTTTTATATTCTACAGTCTCAAGGTAGAGGTAGCAAGTCTTCATTTGCTAACCAGGTGGAACATCATGACCCTAATGAACCTAGGACACCTATTAGACAATGATATGTGGGTCATGTTAGTGTTTCTTTTATTGTGAAGGAACATGTAGAGGTGACTTCATAGGCATGATTCGTGCTCTGACTTAGACTTTCATTCACTTTATCACTCATTTACTTGAGGGTCAACATGGTCAGTCTAAATGACCCCATATCTATCGGTCATGTGGATCTCTTTGTTCATTTGGCAATGATGATTGAGACAAGGACAAGGATACTAGCATGATGACTGATGCAAATCTCAATGAACATTTGGCATTGATACATAGGTAAATATTTATAATTATATTTACTGGTTTTGATCACATGTCATATATAAATGATGAATATTAAATTAGTATTTATTGATTATGTTCAAAATCCAAGGCCAGGTTGTTGGTCGCACCAGTAATGATCTGTCAACTCCATTTTACTCTTCTTCAATGACTCCAAAAGTATGCATGGATCGAAAAGGATCATGGAAGCGTAATGATGGGCTTAGTGGGTTGTGGAATTGGCAAATCCATAAAATAGTCGTAGAGTCGAGTGTGGAGGCAATAGTCCGACATGGACATTCAATGAAGTTTGTCTCATGGACATCTTTGTTCCTTACCTTGGAGTTTAGGCCCCGTTTGGTTGTTGGCATAGGAATAGAAAATTAGAATAGAAAAATGGAATGGGAATGGAAATTAGGAATGGGAATAGAAATAAGCAATTCCAATCATGTTTGGTGCACTTGGAATTCGACTGAGAATATGTTAATCTATTGTTTGGTTGTACAAAAATAGAATAGGAATAAGGTTAAGTTTTGTATTTTTAAGAACATTTTTGCTAATTTTTTTTTTTAATTTATTATTTTTTTAGTTAATTCATTTTCATTTTCATTTTTTTTAAACAAATAGATATAATTTTAAAAAATGTTATTTAAAAAAAAATTTCAAAAAAAATTAACAAAAAAATTTCAAAAAGTAAGTAAAAAAAAAAATTCAAAAAAAAAAAAAAATCGAAATATATATATATATATATATATTTTAAAAAAATTTTTAAAAAAAAAATTTTTAAAAAAAAATTGAAAAAAAAATTTAAAATATTTTTTAATGGAAAATCGGAATGGGAATGGAAATGGCCTATTCCAATAACAGATATTTTTTGGCATAGACATATGCTCATTTTAGGGGCAAAATTGGAATATGTCTTCCTATTCCCAATTTCGATTGAGCTTACCAAACAACGAATATAAAACATATTCTAATTTCGTTTTCCTATTCCACTCATATTCCAACAACCAAACGGGCCCTTAGTGTCCATGTCGGACTATTGCTTCCATGCTCGTTTAAAGGCCGCACCCATCACGGTCCTTTCAATTAAATTTTCTCGAATGACCAAGATTTCCATTAAAGCTTACAAAACCATTTCCATTATGTTTATACTTCGTTTTAAACTTTCCATGCATCCATTTCCATTATGTTTATACTTCGTTTCCAACTTTCCATTCATTTCCATTATGTTTATACTTTGTTTCAAACTTTCCATGGTCACTGTTTTATGATTGAATAGAAGGAATCTTAGATGGTAAACTATTTTATTTGCCCCCTGTATAGATAGATATAAAAAGAAAACAAAACATAGGCAGTGGCAAACTAAAGCAAGATGCTCACATGGACATTGTACGAAGTCCGTCTGATACACGGAAGGTGTTTTTCACCTATATCTTCAGAGAGCCGCTCCCATTCCTCTTCACAAATCCACTCACCTAATACAATCAGAATGGTACTCCTCTCTGGTAATCTGTATCTAACCTTTCTGCATGAATAGCTTAAACATCACACACTAAGACTTCATTCCTATAGTAAAAGTGTTAAATAGTCAAAGTTTGACTTACTTTCCCGGCCGCAGCCTCTCTAGTTTATTTCTTCTCATCATCTGCTTTCTCATTTTCTCCTCAATTTTGGTTGTGCTTTGTTATATTATTTACCACAAAATGAGAAAGGAAGACCAATTAAAATCAGAGCGAAACCCAAATAACCATCCAATTGGTGGCTGCTCAGGCCAGATATGTCTTCTCTTCTTATTGGTAATTTTGATGATCGCTGTCTATGACGCTCACAATGCAAATTAAGCTGCTGCTGTTCAAGCAGCTCCATTTGCTTCACCAGCCTTGCTCGCCCTGTTTTCATTTTAGATTCTATATTTCGCCTGCTTTGTTGTAATAGCGATGAAATCTTACGTCAGATCTGTAAAAGACAATGGAGGCTCTAAATGGTCGTCTCCTCGTATAATCATATTTTGTGAAGTAAAGATATTTCGGGAATTTTAAAATAAGATGAAAAGCTAGTTTCAATGATATATCTGTACTAGCTGCAATTGATATTTGACTTGTTTTCTTAGTTTATTTAAAACTCTGATCTAAAATAACTTTTATTGTGTGGATTAAGTTTCATCAAACGTATTTGCATTGGTGTGGAAGTATATGCACTTAATATGGTTTTTTATTTTTTTATTTTGTTATTATTAAAATAGTAGTTTGATATAACATCAAATTGGTATTGTTTATAATCAATTGTAAGGCAATATTGTTGAGTGTAACTATTCTTTCTTTCAAGTAGAGACACCAACATGATAACAAAGCTAGGGTAAAGGATGCAAAATCATAATAAATAAATAAATGCATATGTAAACAATGCAAGATCTCATGGGTTTTAGTCTTTTTATAAGGCATCCAAGTCAAAGGAATATAAATGACGGTTTTTTTGTGAAATAAAGATATTATTTCCTTCCAATAGGATCCTAGTTAATGACTAGAATTTCTTTTTTAAAAGAAAAATCAAATACTATCTAAAAATAATGCAAGATACTAGAGACTTCTCTTAGTTTTATAATTTCTACTCTTTCCTTTTAGCCCTAATTGCACTTCTATGAAAATTTAGACCCATATTGAAAATTAGTAATCTGTGGGGATAAAGAATCTTTAGACTACAGTATTTGTGATATCCTCTTAATGTTAAAAATGTTAGATGAAATCATATGCATATGTAATATTTCAATTTTTTTTGTAAAAGATGCATTTTTTCCTTGCTTGGGGGCATCAATAAAAAGGGATTGTCCCAAAGATTTAAAAAAAATTTAGACTTGTGATGAGGGTTATCCAAAATTCGAGGGAACTCTAATTGGGGCTTATTAGCACAAATTTCTTTGATAACCATTGAGGAATTAGGAGCTCTAGGGGTTCTAGGTTTATCTATGGTCAAGATACATCTACCAAAACCTGGGCGATGAGCACAAATATGGTGATAAAGGACAAAAATGAGCCCTTGGTGGATAGCAAGATTTTCTCCCAGGATAATACTATTGACCAGAGAGGAAAATAAGAAGAATATAATGTTAACTTTTTCCCCATGTCTAAGCATATTAAGCAACAAAAAATGATAACCATGACAGGTTGTGTAAAAACCTTAAAGAGTAAAATACTTGGTTAACTAGTAGAAATGGCACCAAAAGGGTTAGGGAAAGAGATCCTATCATACTCATTTCTAGAACTCACACGAACATGTTCTTTTGTTCCTTCAAAGAACTTATACCTAAATTTACTATAGTCCAACGTACCTTTCCTTTCCACTCTAACACCAACACATTCTAGGCCTATCACTTCTCCAATGATTTATGGCATCACCACAAATTTGATACTACCAATCTCCACCAGTCCTTTGTTCCAAGAATCAACAAATGTAGTGGAGAGAACAATGTTGTGGACTTTTATGGCATGGATATAGAAATGTAGACCCTCCTTAACAAAATATCCTCAAATTTCTTTATTCTACTTCAAATATTTATAGTCTCAAGGTTCAACATGTTTCAACAGGTCTCTCATGGTGTTCTCTACAATATCACTCATCGTGGCACCTTCCTCTAACAACTAAAGATTATGAATATTATTACATCCAACTTAGAGGACATAGAAGGAAATTATGTTTCCAAATAAGGGTGACACAAAAAATAAACCATAATCATTAATAGGTCTAAAGATTTTCCTTAGAATTCAAACCTACTTTTGCATATCCTTCGTTTTCATAGTTCTCATCTTGCATAACCTTAGGTTGCATAACCTTGTTCTCATTTTGCATTATCCTAGTTCTCACAAGCCATAGTTCATAAACCTTGGTTTTCATTTCATTTACTTAGCCCAAAAATCCAAATAAAATTGCATTTTGTATTTGCATATCAATATCCAAAACATCTTCATATCAAATCCAATAGCATTCTCCAAACATCAAAAGCCTCCAATGTCCAAGGAGTATTTCCAAACACCAATTTTGTCCAAGTCCATAAGAATTTCAAAACCAACATCATTTTGCATAGTCAACCTTTGCATAACCCCCATTTTTCACTTGAAATCTTTCATATCCTAAAATTTTATTAACCACTTTGCATACTTGCATACGTATATCCTTAGTCTCATTTTCATAATCTAAAAATACAAAACATCTTGCATTCACATGCCCTTAGTTTCATTTGAATAATTCAAACTTTCAAAAATATTCAAAAAAAAATTTCATACACACCCTTATGGCGCATTTTCATACTTATATTCCAAAAAGTTCCAAAAATACTTGCATTTCCATACCTTACTCAAGAATCCACTCAACACTTGTGTTTGCATTCTATACATTGCTTTCATTTGCATCCCTTAATCAAATTTTTTTTTTAAAAGTGTATTTTGCATACATCTCTCATACTTAGGTGCATTTTCATACATCCTTAGACATAATGTCAATCCTTTCAAGTTCACAAACTCTTCCAAGTCAAAAAGACTCATACCAATCCATGTACATTTGAAGTGACAATAACACACAAACATCCGTTTGCAACAACAAGACTTTGACCCAAACATCGTGGATACTTCACAAACATTTTTTGATTCAACACAAGATTTTGACCCAAACATGACATACACCTCACATGGTCTTACCTCTTTTGATCAAACATAGATGAATCCTACATCTTATGATCAATCACTTGAACATCACATGCTCCTTATTGAAAAATTGTAAAAGAAACTAGAAAAGGAGTCTGCAAAGGTTCAAGAGAAAATAGAATACATTATAAAATGAGGCTACGACATGGTTAAACTTTATAACTGTCCATTACAAACTTTTCCTAAAGCTCACGTAAAATATCTCATGGATAGATGAAAAATGCCAAAAGTTATTGAACAACTCATAGAGGCAAAAGAAAACTTCAACCAAATACTTCTAAACGAAGACCTTAAATATGATCAATCCAATCCTATTGCATTTGAATCAAGTAAACCTTAAGAAATGTCACAACCTTTGTTTGAAACAATTCAATCACAAACAAACTTGTCTTCAACAACATCTGATCAACAATAATTTGCATCCACAAATCCAATAGGTTTTTCTCAAATAAGTACAAACACAAACATGTCAACTTTTGGACATCAAACAAACATGATCAATGAGATTCCTTTTGAGAAAATATTTTAACCAAAAAGACTTGAACATGATGTAAATATCAATTCTACATCAACAATGTTAAAATTAATGCCCATGAACCCATAAAGATAACCAACAATAAGGAAGAGAGAAACTTGAAACAAAGAACACCAAAATTATCTAAAGAAAACCCTTTGAGAATGAAGGGAAAAATCCAGCCACACAACATAAATATATCTTTATTGATAATGAAATGTTCAAGTTACAATATCCTTTGCTTGATGTGAATATATAACAATGGGAGAGACTCTTCACATTATATCCAAAGGTCTCTTGAGATTCTCATAACTCCTATAATTATTTGTGGCTTTTCAAATATTCATGCCTCAATGCATGTGGATTACACATGTCATTTACATTTAATATTAAACTTAAGTGTCATTTTCAATTGAAGATTACAATAATGGTAATAACATCTAGATTCTAGGATAAAGATCTCTCTCACCACTACAAACTTTAACACTCCCTCTTAGCAAGAGAGAGATCTTTAGCTGAACATTCACACAAAGCTGCAACCAAAAATGTCAGTGATAAATTCTAATAATATGAATTTAAAACATAATTCATGGAGTTACTCAACATGAAAAACCTGTAACAATGAGTCATATTCATAGAATCACTCAACATCAAAACATGTAACAACGAGTCATATTCACAAAAACACTCAACATGAGAACCTATAACAATGAGTCATATTCATGGAATCACTCAACATGAAAAGAATTGTAAGACTCATAGCTAAGCCTTTATTCACAGACTCTCTCAACATAAACTATCATAGAATCTCTCAACATGACATCCAACTCCCATCACAGAATCTCTCAATGTGATGACATCATTGACT